>QJPP01004807.1:0-113264 GCA_003996215.1 Jaltomata sinuosa
TTGGATCATCACCAGCGGAAATACACCATTCTCTAAATTCACACTAGCTTAGAAAATCATCACATATGCTAGTCGGAGCTCACTTGAGAACTTTTACTCCGGGCTGAAGATCGTGGAACAACAAAGGCGGGTTCGCGGTACGAGCAAAGCCAGCTCCAGTCTAGAGAGATACGAGGATCCTCTCATCATCCATGTGCGACAGATCCAATCCAGCAGACCCAACCAGCAGTTCACAGATTTTTGTTGGGCTCTGCAAGTTCTGCACAGCGCATCCTTGTCTCGAGCGCGCCCTCGTTTTGTGCGGCCATATTCTGACACTTAAATGTTCTCGAAGCTCGGGTCGTAAAAAAAAAAAGGTACGTGTTAGATCTCACCCGAAGCTTTGACGGGTACTTGTCATGCACAAAAATCTTGTAACCTATAGCAAAATCAAAAGACAACAAAATTAAACATAAAGCAGAAAATTAATGACTAAGATCAAATAAGCCAATAGACTTAATCAAAAACCGTATTCCTCGCAACGCGCACTTTTGATAACGCCCAAACTACACCTCAAATTAACGAGGGCGTAAGCGGTCGTAGTCCAAGGAGTGTAAACGAATCTCCAAACAAGGTGGGTCGAATCCTACACGTATATTGGTGTACATGATTAATGCGCGTTAGTCAAAGTACGCTGAATGATTGGTTCATAGTTTCCAGTAAAATTAGAAGGGGGGTTTGTGTGAACAAATATCGGTGAAACAAAACAAGTATAAATCGAATGTAGATGTTATAGAGTCAAGTATGAGAGAATGGCCGAAACTAGGGAGTGTTCACGCATGCGTTGTAACAATCGATTCTCAAGGCGTTACCGCGTTCTTTCTATATGCGTTGTCACGAATGTGATTGCGTCAATGGTATCGTCTAAACATCTCTCGACCAAATAAACAAATTTCCTTTTCTATTCTCTCGACCTCGAAAAGATGTGCTTTTTAGATTTCAATCCTAACATCAAGTAGATTAATCTAGTTACAACATTAATCATTAAGACGAGAGTTGGTAGTCTCGAATCCTTGTCGTTAATCAAGTTTCCTGGTTTTAATCTCTTTACTCAAGTAAATTAAACCTAGGCATGTTCTAATGTTTGCAACCACTAGAAAACGTGACATAAAGTATGATTAACAACGTGACTACATGTAAATTGAACCCGTCGCTACCCGGAATCTATGTCGCTACTTTAACCATGGCTCCCACAACCCTAGTTGCGGGAGTTTTAGTTATTCATGCTCGAAGAAGAAGAGAAGAAATTCATAATAAAGGAAAGAAGATTCTTACAATATGATGAAAATACTCTTCAATAATCCAAGAACAAGAAAATAACAAGATCCCCAAGAACGATCAAGAACACGAATTCAAGAAGAGCAAACGTGTTTCTTGATCTCAAAAATAACTAAAAACGTGTTTTAAACTAATGGGTGAACAACATGTAAAATAAACCTATCATAGGGTATTTATAGGAGTCAAAGAAACCAAATCCAAAACGGGTTAGGAGTCCTAAACGCGGACAGCCGCTGACGCGCGTCTGCCTTAACTTGACGGCCAGGCTGACGGACCGTCAAGCCAGTGACGGACCGTCGCCTGGACCGTCACTGCTAACCAGTGATGCCGCCTGAAGTTGCTGCCTTGGTGTGACGGTCACTGTGACGGACCGTCACATGTGTGACGGGCCGTCACTCAGGCCGTCACTCTTAGGCAGAATGTTGTTTTTCGCGTATTTCCTTCCATTTCCGTGTTTGCTTCCATACAGCTTGCGTCATTCCTCGGATGAGTGGTGTCGCTAGGCAAGGTACCCGTCTTCCTTGGGTTTAGAGATGCCGAGATGTGACCCACTTGCTGCTCTAGTTGCTTGATCGCGGTTGAGTGTGACTCCGCTACCTGACTCAATGTTGATAACTCATTCTGCATTGCCTTTACCCCAGAGTCAGTCGATTCCACCTTCAGCAGCATCTTCGCCATCATGTTCTCAAGTTTGGACGTTTCAGCCTCGCTGCCAGTTTTATCCCGATTCCCAGGTGGTATATACAACCCACCTCTATCGGTGTTGTTCCTCCAGTTTCCTTGGTCGCGATCTTTGTAGCCACTTTTCTCATAGTGGTTGTCTCGCTGATAACTCCGACCTTGGTTTCCCTGGCCATTGGCCTGGAAACCCACCAAGTAATTTGCCTCCTCAGTCTCTGTACCTTGGGAACCCACAGCTTGTACCTTCTCCATACCTCCTGAGAACAAGTGCTTGGTCAGTAGGTCCAACTGTGTTTTCAGATGCGCCATGTCTTGGTCGCGCTCCTCCTCTTTCCTACGCTGCTCTGCTGACATACCAACGGTATAGGTGCTAGCTGCAACCTCTGAATCTCGTGTATGCCAGGCCCTGTTGGTTTTGGTGAGCCTGTCCAAAGTAGTTGTGGCCTCAACAAAAGTGAGACCCATGAATGCACCACCTGCTGCGTTGTCTAACGTCGGCTTGGTAGCCGAATTCAATGCCCGGTAGAACGTCTGCATCAAAAAAATTTCGGTCAACTGATGGTTCGGGCATTGCGTTATCTTCTTTTTGAATCGCAACCAAGTCTCGTGCAGTGCTTCGTGCGGTTGCTGCCTGAAGTTGCTAATCTCGTCCCTCAACCGTATCATCCGAGAGGGAGGAAAGAACCTTTCTAGGAAAGCTCCTCTCAACTCTCCCCACGTTGCGATAGAGTCGGGGGTCAGCTCAGTCAACCACAATGCTGCCTCATCAGACAGAGACAATGGAAACAACCTGAGCCTGATCGCTGTCTGACTCACGCCCGGCAGCTCAAATGATTTACAGATCCCCACGAAATTCATTAAGTGCTAGTTTGGATCATCACCAGCGGCACCACGGAATACACCTCTCAAATTCAGCAACTGAATCATCGTGCTAGTGATATTGAACTTTGCTCCGGGCGGTAGCGGTGGAACAACAATGGCGCCCGTAGCGCCAGCTCCATCTAGATCGAGATCCTCATCATTCCGTGCGACATCATCCAGCAGACCACCAGCATTCAGATTTTATTGGGCCTGCATTTCCGCAGCGATCCTTGCTGCCTCATTTTGTGCGGCCATATTTTGCCTTAATGTTCTCGCAAGCTCGGGGTCGTAAGGTACTGTTGATTCACCCGAGCTTCGGGTACTTGGCATGCACAAATCTGTAACCTATCAAAAACAAAAACAACAAATAAACGTAAAGCAGGAAATTATGACTAAGAGTCAAATAAACACACTAGACTTAATCAAAAATCGTATTCCCCGGCAACGGCGCCACTTTTGATAACGCCCAAACTACACCTCAAATTAACGAAGCGTAAGCGGTCGTAGTCAAGTAAAGAACCCAACAAGGTTGGGGTCGAATCCCACAGAGAATATGGTGAAGATTAAGCCTTTAGTGAAGTACGTGACTGATGGTCAATAGTTTCCAGTAAATAAGGGGGGGTTTGTGTGAACAATTCGTAAACAAAACAAGTAATAAACGTGTGAGTTGTAATCAATATGATAGAAGGCGAACTAGGGACGTGTTCACCATGGCGTTGTAACAATCGATTCTAGGCGTTACAGGGTTCTTTCTATATGCGGGTCACGATGTAATTGCGTCAATGGTATCATCTAAACGTCTCTCGACCAAATAAACAAATTTCCTTTTCTATTCTCTCGACCTCGAAAAGATGTGCTTTTTAGCTTTCAATCCTAACATCAAGTACATTAATCCAGTTACGGCATTAATCATTAAGACGAGAGTTGGTAGTCTCGAATCCTTGTCGTTAATCAAGTTTCCCGGTTTTAATATCTTTACTCAAGCAAATTAAACCTAGGCATGTTCTAATGTTTGCAACCACTATAAAACGTGACATAAAGTATGATTAACAACGTGACTACATGTAAATTGAACCCGTCGCTACCCAAAATTTATGTCGCTACTTTAACCATGGCTCCCACAACCCTAGTTGCGGGAGTTTTAGTTACTCATGCTCGAAGAAGAAAAGAAGAAATTCATAATAAAGGAAAGAAGATTCTTACAATATGATGAAAATACTCTTCAATAATCCAAGAACAAGAAAAATAACAAGATCCCCAAGAACGATCAAGAACACGAATTCAAGAATACAAAAACGTGTTGTTGCTCTCAAAAACGACTAAAAACTATGCTAAACTATTGGGTGAACGATATGTACAATAAACCTCTCATAGGGTATTTATAGGAATCAAAGAAACCAAATCCAAAACGGGTTAGGAGTCCTAAACGCGGACAGCCGCTGGCGCGAGTCTGCCTTAACTTGACGGCCAGGCTGACGGACCGTCAAGCCAGTGACGGACCGTCGCCTGGACCGTCACTGCTAACCAGTGATGCCGCCTGAAGTTGCTGCCTTGGTGTGACGGTCACTGTGACGGACCGTCACATGTGTGACGGGCCGTCACTCAGGCCGTCACTCTTAGGCAGAATGTTGTTTTTCGCGTATTTCCTTCCATTTCCGTGTTTGCTTCCATTTCCTACAAATACAACATAAAAACATCAAAAACAACAACGGTTGCTTGAAAACGTACGATTGTTCTTAGTAAAAAGGAGTCGAAAGTGACGTAAATTAGCGGCACATCAGCTACCCTAGTGAGATAATCTCGTCCTCTCTCATGCCCTATCAGTTAGATGTTCAGGTAGGGTTTGAAATTTTGAAATCCTCAACCTTGCTTATTATTATTTGTGAGTAGTATCTCTTGAATTCCCTATGAAAACCTGTTGCGTCCAAAATTATTTATTTAATGGTTGATTTCACATATCCTCTCACATTCATGAAGTTTAATTAACACTATGAATCCAGTTCATGAGTTACGACAGTTAGTCCATGGTTTTGTAAAGTAGCATTACATGTTTTTAAAGGAATTATTCAGAGACTTTTATAAACTTACTAATGTATATTGAGATGACTTTCAAAGAAGTATATTTTTTATTTTTTTCTGATTTGAAAACTCATACTAGTCCAGTACAAACGATTTTGAGAATAAGCTCAGCAGTGCTTCTCAGTTAATTGAGCAGCAGGCCTACCAATTTATGTCATATGTAGTGATTTTGAGCTAGAAAGCTCCACAACAGATTTTCAGTTACCTTAGAAAGGTTTTTATATTACGAGCACTATAGTTTTGGGAGGATTATTTAGCACTGAGACTAGTAAAGGTTTAGATAACTCAATCTCCAAAACTACATTACCAGTATAGGATAGGATCGTGCCATTGATTTGGGTGACTCCTCAGTTAGCCCCTGGTACGGGCTCAGTATGGATATATAGTTTAGTATCGTTCCTTACCTCAACAAGAATTGGAACACCTTTTCTAACCGGGCCCAAGGTTAGACATTATGTGCTCATGTGATGTTTGTCGGTTAAGAGAAACTCCAAACTAAAACTTAAGTATTTTCAGTTTTTGTTATTGATGAAATTTTTTCAGATTAGACAACAGTTATTTCACATTTCATAGTTATGCTTTATTGCATTAGCTAGCTACTTTCAGCTATTAAGTTCCATTTCTCTTCTATTAGCTCAGTATCTCATTATTAGCTTTATTAGTCTTGGTGTTCTATTCATCTATTTACACACCGTATATTCTGTGTACTGACGTCATTCGATGCTGCATCTTTTGATGATGTAATTCAGGTACTTAGGATCAACAACAGATGCATCACTAGGTTCTCTTACCTTCGGCATTGGTGAGACCTCCTTACCATTGGAGGACTCTAGTTTACTTATCCATCATTAGTAATTGCTAGTAGAGTATTCAGGTAGTGCGGGCCCTTGTCCCGGTAATCTATTTTAGTATGCTAGAAGTTTCATAGATGAGTCAATCAAGTAGTTGTTTTCAGTTTGTTTTACAGATATTCACATCTTCAGACTTTATCTATATATATATATATATATATATATATATATATTAAGATATTGAGTTTTGTTTTCTAAACAAGTTGTATGCTCATTACATTTTAATTGCTTCCGTAGAGTTATTAAGTTCTCAGTTTAGTGGTAAGCCATGCCAAGGGTCCACTCGGGCCAGTAGTGGTTTTGAGTGCCAGTTACGCCCAAGGTGCAGGTTCAGAGTACGACAAACTTGGTATCAGAGCACTAGGTTCAAGAGTCCTAGATGTCAATGAAGCTGCATCTAGAAGAGTATTTCTTATGGGTGTGAAGCGCTCCACACTTATAATTAGAAAGCTACAGGCGTTAGAAAGTATCACCCTTCTTTCATACTCTAGTTCGTGTGATAGGGTCTAACTCTATTAACTTTCCCTCCTAAATTGTGCATTCGCGTATTTCAAATCATGCCTCCGAAAAGGACCGCCAGTCAGAGGAATACTACAAGTGCTGAGTTTCCCAGTAGGACCAACACTGTGGAGATTATGGATTCAAAAATTGCCAGTACATGATGTATCAGCAAGATGCGGCATTGCTACTGTATCAAAATGTAGATGTTGGACTTGGCTCAATAAGAAACAATCTCTCATTTGTTTATTACAGGGCAATTTACCAGGTATATTTAGAGTGTATTTACTATAGTTGCTAGAGTCTTTGAGCCTTTTATCCAGGTTAACCAAGTTGTAGCACAGTAGTGGGGAAATGAATGTGTGTCTAAGCTGAAACCATTGTACTAGGCATCCCCTGCCATAATTTTATGAGAAGTGTGAAAATGGAGAAATATTGTGTTACATCGGGGGGCTATGACTAGAGGAAAAGTAATCTATGAGATCAATTTGAATTTTGCATATGCTGGCAAGCAATAAGTATCCCTGGTTAGGGAACATACCTACAGATTGAGTGTATATGGGTCAATATTTTGAAGGGTATACGCCATAGATAAAGTGTATGAAAGTTACATGGACAAAGCCATCAATGGGATGGTACAAGTGTAATTCTAATGGTGCTTCAAGGGACAATCCTGGTCCAAGCTCTACAACATTTTGCATAAAGAATTATGAAGGTTATTTTATTTATGCAAGGGCTAGGAAATTTCCTGAAACCACTAACATTTGTGTTGAAGCAATGGTCATTAGAGATGGGGTAGACTATTGTAGTGCACATAATACATTCCCTTTAATTATAGAAACAAATTCCCGTACGATGAAGAATGTGCTTGAAGGAAAGTGGGATGTTCCTTGGAGTATTAGCCTTGAGGTACACAGAAATAACTATATGAGTGCTAATGGAGAGCATCAAATAAATCATGTGCTAAGAGAAGGGAACAAAGTGACAGATTTTTAACTAACTTGATTTTTTGATTTTTGATTTTTGATTTTGCAGGTACTATTGAACTTCATACCATCCAGAAGATACCAACAAAAGCAAGAACACACATCATAATGGGCAAATAACAAATCCCCAATTTTTTATTTAAAACTCTAAGGACTAGGAACCAGATTGATAGTAGAAACTCAGCATAACAAAAGGGGCTAACACAAGATTAAAGGATTCAAGAATGAGTGCTTACCAAAACCTTGTATCACCAATATTCAACCATCAAAAGCATAATTCTTGACAATTTTGTGTGGTATCAGTCTTCTCAGAGACAAAATCTGTCAGAACAACGTCAATAGAAGAATCAATCAAGACATGTTTATGAGTCTAAGATAAGCAGTATGCTGATGTAATGTGGGAGATTCTTACTTTTTCTATCCTCCAATTTAGCAAAAATCGAACTTGAAGGATTCTTCATTTTGGGACTTAGATACCATAACGCCTAGTGAGAACTTAAGGCCCCTAATAGTAGCATCAGAGTCTAGTTAGCTACAAAGGATTTGAGATCATAGAGCTCCTATAACTCTAGCAACTGAGGACAGTACAAATCCTTAGCCTGCAGAGTCTCCTGAAGTTGTTCTCCGTCTTCCTCATCTTTGAGTTGTTGACATTGTCTCAAAACAGCGATGTGAAGAGGAAACATCGACTGTGGTTTGCCATTTTGGGACCAGAGACTTCCCTTTTTCATGTCTTTCTGTTTTTTTTTTTTCTAAATTTGTTTAGTTTGTGTTTTTCAGTTTTTGGGCAGGCCTTTTTTTGTTTGGACCAGCTGTGTACATACCTGGTGTTTTATTTCAATAAATGGGCCAATTAGGCCTTTCCAATTAAAAATGAATATTTTTTAATGTTTTAATAAATTCAAATTTTTAGAAGCTGTATGATAAAATTTCTAATGTAAAGCTTTCGAGAAATCCTTAAAAGGAAAGTGACACAAATTGCGATGTAAAGAGTAACAATTACCTTCTGTATAGAAACAGTCACTGATCATTTTTAGGGGCAAATTAGCTAGCAAGATATTTTTAAAAACAGTAGCAATCCAGAAATTGGATCGAACAAAATGTTATAGAATAATACTTTAGTACCACTTCCAGTTCGAAAAGCACATAATTAGGCTACTGATCTTTAAAATGTTGTATCAAATAAGACTACAACAATGGCAGCGTAAAACAAGTATTTATTCTTCCAAGTTTACGTGCGTCAATCATATGATAAGATATTGAATTGAAAACTCCTTATGCTAAAACACTTAATGTTTGACATCAA
Source organism: Jaltomata sinuosa (assembly GCA_003996215.1). Lineage (NCBI taxonomy): Eukaryota > Viridiplantae > Streptophyta > Magnoliopsida > Solanales > Solanaceae > Jaltomata > Jaltomata sinuosa. Next base: position 8,580 of record QJPP01004807.1, read on the forward strand.
ACAAGTCTTTTTTACAGCACAGCAGTATCCAATATCCAACAGCACACTGTTATACACATTGGCAAACCCACTGACATCACACTCCAAAATCAAGTTGAGACAATGCCTGCACCATTGAAAGGATAAAGAAACATAAATTTGATGCTTGCAGATAAGAACTCAAAATTAGTCATTTGTTGGAGCTTTCTTCTTTAAATGTTTTTCCTCTTGTTTTTCACTTTTGATCTGTTTGTTTTCATATAAAGAAAGGGAATGGGAGGGGGGTTGAGCAAAGCGCTCTGTGACTCCTTTTGATATAAGGAAATACAATCCGACAAGACTAATTTCTGTGCCAGAAGACATTGCAGAGAAAACGAGCAAAATGATCCTTAACGTAGAGGTATTGATTTATTTTGGTCCTTAATATATCGCACTTGATTGAAATAGTCCTTCATGTATAATAAAAGGTGTTCATTTTGGTCCCTTACCCTAAACCTAACAGATTTGTCAAAAAACGTGTTAAGTTTAACTGTGGGTCCCATGTGGCTAACAAAATCCACCATTGTTGTCTTCTTTGTCAACTCTCCAAAGAAAGAGCTCCACAAAAATTCAGGTTACTCCGTGATTCGACGACGATGTTCGTGGGAAATCAATTCTGTTGCATAAGTACTTGTAGCCCCAAGTCCATGACTTGCCGATTCTTTAACATTATGCAATGTGGAAGCACCCAATTCCTTGGCTTTTTTCATAGCGCTCTTCGGCAGCCCTCATGGCGTCCATTGAATTTTGTTGTGTTGTTTCTCTGTTGACCCAAGTGGCTAACAAAATCCACCATTGTTGTCTTCTTTGTCAACTTCAAAGAAAGAACTCCACGAAATTCATATTATTCACGGCGATTCGACGACGACATCCATGGGTAATCTACTTCAAAGTGCAATCATGGTGGAAGGAAAAAGGCCTCATAGAATGGACCAAATTAGGGTAAATTTAGTGGAGAGGTTTGAAAATACAAGTTGCTAGCCTTATCAGAAAAGGGCATAGCAAACTTACGATTAAAGGAGTATCTAAACTCCGAGAAAAGCTAGCAAATTCAGCTTTAGTACAATCAAAAAATGCAAACCCATGAACTGTTAGTTAATCTAATGGATATTGTAAGTAAGAAGATTTGGAGTGACTTTGGAGATAAAATAATATTCCAGAAAAGAGAAAGCAGTGAATTTTGTTAGAGAAAGTAGAGAAAATACTCGAATAGTCAGGTTTCATGGAGCTCTTCCTTTGAGGCTAACAAAGAAGACAACAATGGAGGATTTTGTTAGCCATGTGGGCCCCACAGTTAAACTTAACACTTTTTTTTTGGACAAACCTGTTAGATTTAGGGTAAAGGACCTAAAAATGAACACCTTTCGTTACACATTAAGGACCATTTCAATCAAGTGGAATATGTTAAGGACCAAAACAAAGCAACACCTACATTAAGGACCTCTCGACATTGCACATCCAGTAAAGATGAGTTCTGAACCAAAATGATGTTTTTTTTTCAAAAGAACTAAACTAATGTGAAAAAACAAAAGTAAACGCTGCTACCTAATCGCATGAATTTCATGCGCTATGAATGAATGGGCTGATAGCCCCCACTAAAGGCCGTTAGCCCTTTTTTCATGCGCTATAAGTAGAAATGTTCACTTCTTTTTTTTTTACATTAGTTTGGTTCTTTTGACTAAAAAGGCATCATTTTAGTTCCAAAGAGTCTACTCTAGTAAAGATTAAGGCTCCTCCTGTTCCCCCCCCCCCCCCCCCCGCAAAGCCAAAAAAAATTGACCACCTTCTTGTCCATTGGCACAATAAGAAGATCATGCATCTAATTGTTCCCATCATATATACAAGTAATGCGTTCCATAGCTTGACCAATTTTTAAACTGAAGGGGAAAAGAACAGAAACTCTGGAGTAGGTAATTAGTTAGTGCAGTCATCATAGTATAGTATGCTAACCATCTTTTACTTCCTCTCCTGCTTCATCCCCAAGTTGCCAAACAATGTCTTTCAATCCGGTGGACAGGTTCTTGTAGAACTGTATAGAAAAGAAAACGAACATTACCTTTATCAGCATAAAAGCATATGCATGGACAAACCTGATATAGATATAGCTGAAGTCCAACAATACAACATAACCATTTTAAAGATTAATAGACAAAACAAAGAACTGCCTTGTAAGATGAAATGTGAAACATCATGTCAAGTCTTCTATGCATAGCCAAGTAGCGGTAGTGAAAGTACTTGAATGGATTTAAGCAAAATTCACAGATAAGCAGGGCTGGCTATCTGCTTTGCTTCAACTAGAGGTTCCACTAAGCTTAGTTAGCAAAGCCACACAAGAGAATTCCCATTTATATCCGCCAATGAATCAATAAACATGGCAAAACTTCCAATTTGGTTTACCTTGTGAAATTCCAAGGTATCTCCTCCAGCCTTGCGAAGTTCAACCATGTATAGTGAAGGAGCCACCTCATAAATCTACAGCAAACTCAATGTCGGAAGTTGTATTAAAAGTCTAAATGACAATGAAAAACTTAGTAAACCAGAAGGTCCTTCGAACAAACATACCTCAGTTGCAACGTGTAAGTGACCTTTGCGCCCGCTCTTCTCACCATGAAGCTTAATCTGGTACAGAGGAAGAGAGGGAAATTTTATCATGAATGAAATTTTAACAATAGCAAAGAACCAACTAGAGTATTAGGACTTTGAGATCGCAAAGAATTTCAACCTGCTCATATATTTAATAACTATACTTGATGAAGAAACTTAGCAGTTGTTATGTAGAATAGAAAAAGACAAGGAAAATGTATAACGAATGAAATTTTAACAATAGCAAAGAACCAACTAGAGTATTGGACTCATTTAATAACTACACTTGATTGAAGAAACTTAGCAGCTGTAGGAAGGAAAAATATGAACATTACAAAGCTGAGATGAGTATTTGGTTGCTTGAAAACCTATTGACAACTCCAAGCAACATAGCTTGTAATCACAACACTGACAATAGAAGAAAACTAGGTATAAAGCATGAGAATGACTTATCCCATTCACCTTGTAGTTATTTTTCCTCACATTGAATCCCAAAGGTACAGCAGCTTCTTCAATTTTTGAAACAATTTCATTCGCAGGACATCTCGATGTAAATCTTGTCTCCCTTTTGACCAGCCCCTGTAAAAGTAACCGAGATTAGTCCCACATGCTTAAAACTACTTGACTAGATCCATCTGAAAAACCAAGCATTGAAAATTGTATATGCCATATATTTATGGGAAAAGGGTCAAAAATACCCCTCTACTTATATTTTTTAGCTAAGTTTGCCCCTGGTTAAACTATTGGACCAAATATACCCTCGCCGTTAACAAAGTTAACAAATATACCCTTAATTTGGATGGAATCCCCCAAAACAATCAAAATAGCCCAATTTCAATAAAATAACCCGTTTTTCATATTTAACCCGATCCAAAACCCATCTAACTAAAATATGCTCCATTTTCTTCACATATCTGTTGAACAAATAGCAACAACCATGGCCTTTCATGATCGAAAACTGATCTTTGAATCACTTGACAATTCCATCGGCAAAACTTGTAACAGCTATTATTGCAACCCAAAGGAAAATCCTTACGGAATTTGTCCAAATTTTATATTTGCTATCCAATTTATACTTTTCCCCTGTTAACTGAAATCCAACCACCATTGCCAACAAACTTTTTCACCCCCAAAGTTTCCTCTTCCTCAGTCTCCACATAAACCCCTTATTTCCATCTTCTTGATTGTTCTATTTTAGGTGTTGGCCACTTCTTTCAAAGATCAGCTTTCGATCATAGAAGACCATGGTTGTTGCTAGGGATGTTCACGGTTTGGATAAAAACTGATCCAAACCGAAAAATCAAACCAAACCGATTAAAGAAATCGATTTTTATTTGGTTTGGTTTGGTTTGATTTTATATTTTTATAAACCATAATATATGATTTGGTTTTGGTTTTGTTCAAATAAACCGAATAAATAACCAAATCGAACCGATAAATTATATACCTATTTTCTTATAATTATATATACATAATATATTATTTTTCATGGACAATTTTAAATATCTTATATATATTTTTAACAATTTTTTTTATATTTTAAATATCTTGTATTAGACGTACGCCATGTTATGTTTTATGTGGCAATCTTAGGAATTTTTTTTCTTTTTGAATGAATTGTTATCATTTTTCCTCTTTTGAATGAATCGTTTCTTTTATTTTCATGTATGGTTAATAACCGAATAACCGAACCGAAACCGATAATAACCAAACTGATAAATGTATATTATATTTGGTTTGGTTTGGTTTTAATAATTTAATAACCGATTATATTGGTTTGTGTTTGGTTTTGACCAATAACCGACCCATGAACACCCCTAATTGTTGCTAATTGTTCAACGAGATATGTGAAGAAAACAGAGCATATTTAAGTTAGATGGGTCTTGGATCGGGTTAAATATGATAAACGGGTTATTTTATTGAAATTGGGTTATTTTGATTGATTTGGGGGATTGCATCAAAATTAGGGGTATATTTGTTAACTTTGTTAACAGCGAGGGTATATTTGTCCCAATAGTTTAACCAGGGGAAAACTTAGCTAATAAACATAAGTAGAGGGGTATTTTTGACCCTTTTCCCTATATTTATTCTTTTTGTTTCTCCCTTTTGGGTTTGAAAGAGTGTTGCTTTTGCTGTACACCTGCAACTTTAACATGTATTTTGCATTTTATTTTAGTACAAATGTGCATCGCAGAAAGAAAGAAATATATACCTATGCAACATTTGGTTTTAAATAGAACTCATTTGTTCGAACTGAGACTTCACAATGGTGAACAATGTTCATATTTACCATATCCTTGAACTACTAACTTCTGTAAGGCTCAACATTGTTCGCATATGTTAAAACTTAAAAGTCAAACTTTGAAAAATTTATATGGTTCCAATCTAAAATGTGACCAAACATTTATTTACTTGAACATCAGTCAATAAGAATGTTAAACTGTGCCACTTGAGAAGCTGTGTTTAAGATCATAAGTGTCACCAACACGTACCATTTGCTTTTCAAACAGAGAACTGAGATTGAGACCCTGCGAAGTTGAAATAAGCTCAAAAGCATTCATAGTCAGAGGTGCAGAAGGACGTTCTTCTCGTCTCTCAACAACAAGATTCGAAGAGTCCTGTGTTTGTGAAAAAGCACATGAGCACTCATTTTATTGGAAAATCAAATGTTCATTCAGCAAGAATCCACACACAAATTCAAAATTCTGGCAGACCCATTTCGCAGAAACAAGTATACTTACAGCAGATTCACAAAAAATAGCATTCACATCATCAAGACTAACATCTGCCTGTTCAAAAACAGGTGGGCGATACCCTTTCTTGAACCATTCATTCTCAATGACCTCAGAAATTGTGATGCGCTGTCATCAAATGATAAATTTCCCAGTAAATTTTGGTAATGATATGAGAAGCTAAATGCAAGTGCAGATAAATATCAAGCCAGTAACACATTAGTCGCTACACAAAAATTTCACCAGGTATTTTTTCTGCTTTATTTCCTCCTTTGTATTGGAGAGGGAGATATACATACGTACCGTCTGTGGATTGGGATCCAAGATTCTTTTGATTAGTTTCTTTGCATTAGAGGAAAACCAGGGTGGACATGTAAATTCAGCTTTATGTATCTGCAATCAAATCAATACCTCATCATGTGTCATTCTTAGACTTTTTCCAATAATATTCACTTATCTCAACATTCTCTCTCTTCCAAGGGAAATGTATAAAATACAGATTGCATTTTGCAGTGACCAGTAATAAATAAGCACACCTTCTTATATAATGCCATGAGATTTGACTCTTCAAAAGGCAGATAACCAGCCATAAGTACAAAAAGGATTACACCACATGACCACAGGTCAGCCTTAGCTCCATCATAACCTTTGTTATTGATCACCTACAGTACCAAGAAGCAAAAATAGGAATTAAAACTGTTGCTGGGAGGATATAGAAATAAAATGAGTTATTGAACAAAGTAATGAGCGAGCACCTCTGGAGCCACATAATTTGGTGTTCCACATGTTGTATGTAGTAGTCCATCTTCCTAAAATGACACATCAACAAACTTACGTACATTTAGATTCAGTTATGCAGTTTGTGTCGGCAAACTTATATAGCAGTTGTTGATCAATCAAATAGAGTAAAGAGCGACTTTGCAAGAGATAAGAAGTTGTCATACACGAACTTGCTGAGGCAGAGCACTCAATCCAAAATCCGAAACTTTAAGAACACCATTGGCATCCAATAACAAGTTTTCAGGCTATAAATCAAGAAATGCAAGGATTATAAACCATTCTCATTATCATTCGCACTGTAGAATCTCCTCGAGAACTATTCATTTTTTACCTTGAGGTCTCTGTGGAATACACCTCTACTATGACAGTAGTCCACTGCATTGATAAGCTGCTGAAAATACTTTCTTGCTTCATCTTCTTTAAGCCTACCTTTACTAGCCTGACCTCAACAAAACAGCAGAAGCTCACACATCTCCTGATGCAAATGGAAAGAATGAAAATAGCAGCTAGGAGACTCAAGGAAGAGCATCTTACAATTTTGTCAAACAGTTCGCCACCAGTAACAAATTCCAAAACAATATATATCTTCGACTTGCTGGCCATGACCTACGCGATAGAAGTTTGAATTGTTTAGCAGGTAAACAGTGGAGCAGTACATAGAAACCTGCTCAAATTATTTTGATCTAACAATCTGGTTATGAGTCACAAAAGATTAGTCATTAGCAAAAGAGGACCTAACTGCAATCCCTCGTTTTTTTTCTTTTTAATTGTTTTTTTTTTCTTGTTCATTTTCGTTGGCATGGGGAGGGAAGGGAAGAGTCTGGAGTAAGAAAAAGCTAGAGATAAAAGGCTAATACTAACCTCATACATTCGGATTACATTGGGGTGTCTTATAAGTTTCATGGTTGATATTTCCCGTTTAATCTGCAAAGGACATGCAATGTTAGAATTTGCACTTCCCAATATTCAGAAACAACAAAGATTTTACATGGTAATTCAAACTAAAGCTCCTAAAAACTAAGATCTTTTTCATATGTAGGAGTAAAATATATTAATTTATAAGGGACATCTTCTCAGAAGTCAGAATCCAAGGGCTGCAAAACTCATAAGCATCACTCATGTATTTTTAAGCCGTCATTGAAATGTCATAAAATATGAAAAACCCAGCATCATCATTAATAATGAGTCTTAAAGATTAGAAATCATTAAGAAAGGCTAAATCAACTTGAATTTTAGGCAACAATTACACATTACTAGGTCAAACATGAAAAAAATAAAATATTGTAAACTTTTGTCACCAGAAGACCTGAGGAAAATCTTGAAGTTCAATCTTTCTTCCCCAATATATTCAAAATAAAACTCTAGAAAAAAAGAGGATCAACACTAGACAGCATCAGATTCAAACAAAAAACTGAAAAGGTAAAATATTAACCAAAGAGAATAGAAATGTTGAATTTAAAACATACATACCTGACCGATCATCTTATGCTTCATCACCTTCTCTTTATCAAGAATCTTTATGGCTACATTATCACCACTCTCAACATTCCTTGCAAATTTCACTTTTGCAAAAGTACCCTCCCCGAGTGTCCTCCCAAGCTCATACCTTCCTACTCTAGTCCTCCCACTTCCATTATTTGATCTTGAACCCATCTCCCTTATTCAATCCAATCTCCTTACAGATCTTTGAAACCCCTACTCTAAATCAATACCAATTCCATTCTTTTTCCTACAGAAAAATCTTTTTAGTTTTATTTTATAAGCCTAAAGCTAAATCCTCTTCTTTTTACAAGGTTGCCAAACCTGGGACTTCGCTATACTCATCTTAAACTTTTCCTCCCACTCACAAAAAAGAATAAGTAAAGAGAATCCCGAAATTTAGAATATATTATTCAGATGGATCAGTATATGAGAAGTTGTATATTTGAGAAACCAAAAACCCTTTAGGGAACTGAAACGGAAAACACAAAAATCCATTAAAGAAAAGCATTTGGACGATAGTAAATGGGATTGCTCAATTTGGAAGCTGGATTCTCTTACATATCTCTTTATGGGTGTGTCAGATTGATGTGAGAGGAAAAAAGGATCTTTTACTTTTCATAAGGGAAAAAGAAAAGATTGGATTTTGGTTATTATGAATGAAAGAAGGAAAGGCAAGAAGGGCGGCGAAACTGATGGGGGGGGGAGTCTTTAATGGTGTTTTTTTCTTCAAAGTAAAATTGGTTGAAGAAGAAGAAGAAAAAAAAGGTAATTAATAGTAGTAGAATATTTATGATGAGAGAAAAAGGTAGATATTATTGTGCTTTCGGGGAAGGGTGAAGCTGCCTGTGAATGGGAAGAAACGAACTGAGGAAGGTAATGCCTGGGACTACATGTTTCAAAATACTATACTGTATTATATTACTATCATTTTAAGTGGAGGAGGCTAATATAATAAAGAAATTTAGTACTCCTTCCATCCGATTTGATGTGGCACCTTTTTTTTTTTTTTTAGTCCATCAAAAAAAGAATATCACTTGACTATAATTAAAAAAAAAATTAACTTTAGAATTTTCTTTTTACTTTTAATGAAATTATTTATAACCACACAAATATTCATGGATTACTTTACACCACAAATTTTAAAAGTTTTTCTTATTTTCTTAGTATTATGTCAAGTCAAAAGGTGCCACATAAAATGAGACGGAGGGAGTATTTGGATTTCGATTAAGGAAGAATAATATGTCTCACATTCTCATTGTACAGCTTTTAGAGGGTGGGGGGTGGGGGAACACATTTTCTATTTAAACACTAAATTATGAGAAGGTTTGTGTGATAGTGAATGAACTAATAACAAAAGAATGTGGAGTGACTCGACGTTGTATCAAACAAGTTCATTTAAATCTAATCATCTAACAATCTAGGGAGAGTTGGCAAAAGGTCCACTTTGAAAATTTAATTTGACAAAAGAATAGAAGTCTTGAAAAATTTGTAAAAGGTCCATTCTTTATAATATTATCAAAATAAGTTTAAAACCTTACAATCCTAACACACAAGTTTTAAATAATATATTTTAGTCCCTCAGTTGAAAAGTTTTATAAAATATAATATATGTATATATATTATAAATAACAGATTTTATTAAAAAAAAATACAAATCTTCTTCCACCAACCTCCCTTTTTCCCTTCATTTTTGTCCATTTGAAATCCCATTTTCTGGTGATTTTTGCCCTTTTTAGGCCAATTTTCATCTATTTTTTCGGCTGCCATCAGAGAAATCACAACCAGTCATCCCTCCATTATTCATAAGCTTTCAAATCACACCACCATTGTTATCCCTCCATTGTTCATAGCTTTTAAATCACACCACCATTGTTATCCCTCCATTGTTCATAGCTTTTAAATCACACCACCATTGTTATCTCTCTATTGTTCTAGCCTCAATATATACATTCCAGCACACCAGGTGTACTGTAAAATCATCAATCTGTTCCATTAGTTTCGGTGGTTGTTGATAAAGCTTTCAGTTCTGGTCTGACATTTATTGTACGGAGATCTCGTCAGTCATCGATCATTATTGACCACAGTCAGAGTCTATAAATCGATCAGGCATAGACCACTATGTTAGTCTAGTAACCGATCATCTAGGTCTATAATGTCTGTTGCAGAACATATTGTTGTTGTTGGCGATATCATGGGTCAATGGAAGGAGACTCTTAAATGTTGGAGTTGGAAATCTTTGAGGAAGGTGACAGTGCCTATTGTCCTTCGTCGCAATGGTTCATATAACGACTTTGTTGCAAGTATAATTGAGTGTGGGGAGTTAGATTGCGATCCAAGCGACTTGGTCATTAGTTATCTTATGAATGGAAGGGGAAAAATATATTCATCATTCATTAAGAATGATAGGCACGTGAGCTTGTACATGGTTGATGTTGATGCTGATGATTCTAGGACTATTTTAAGAATTAATGTTGTTGAAAGGTCTCGGGAAGAAACTTTGACATCATCCCCACCTCCTCCCCCACCCCCACCAGTCGATGCTGATTCAGCGGAATACAATGGCATGGGTGATCATGCAGTGGGTACAGATGATGGTGAAAGTGTTGAAGAATAAGAGATTAATAGTGGTGACGATGTCAGTCTGGATCACAACCCCAGTACTCCTTCTTTGATGGAACTGGTTTTTATATTGGACAAATATTCAATAACAAGAAAGAGTTGAAGTTGTTATTGAAGAAGGCCTTAGTGAAGAAGTCTTTCTATTTTGTTGCGACTAAGAATTGTAAAGAATTCTATAAGGTGGAGTGTAAATCTCATACTTATGGTTGGATGTTGCGGGTTGGTAAGTACGGAACCTCGGATAGATTTCGCATCTACAAGTACATCGGTGAACACACTTGTGATATTGAACATGCCACAAACATCCATCTGAATGTCACAGTCACTGTCATTGCCTCAATTTGTATGCCAATGTTCATTGACGACAAAGGTCCAAACCCAAAAGAAATTTAGAGGGCCATTTTTGCTGAGCTACATTGCATTCCAAGCTATTGGAAGTGTTGGAAGGGAGATGTCCTAGCTAAGAACATTGTTCGAGGGACATCGGAGCACGGGTATACTTGCTTACCTACTTTTTCCTGCATGATGAACACGCTAAATCCTGGTTCAAATACTGCTATCATGATTGAGAAGGAGATGGGCAGGTCCAAATACTACTTCCTAGCCTTTGGGGCTTACATTCGGAGATTTGTGAACATGAGAAAGGTCATCGCTGTTGATGGGACACATCTATCTAGTAAGTACAAGGGTGTGTTATTATCATTGTTGCACAAGATACGGAGAATTATATCTATCCCATTGCTTTTTGTGTGGCGGACAAGGAGAATGATGCATCTTGGACCTTCTTCTTTGAGAAGTTGAAGTCTATTATGGTCGATGATCCAGAGGTATGCATCATCTACGATAGGCACAAGAGCATAGCAAACGACTTTTCAAAAGTTTATTCGCTTGCCCATCATGGATATTGCATGAGGCATCTTGCTGAAAATAGCTGGAAATTTTTTTACTGTGGAGATTATCTCTATCTTTATTACTATGCAGCCAATGCATATTCTTTTGTGGAGTTTAATGAGCATTTTGAGGAGTTTAGAGATAAATGTCTCGAGGCAGCAACTTGCCTCGAGCATGACGTTGGATTTGAAAAGTGGAGCAGGGCACATTTCCCCGGTAATAGATATAATGTGATGACTACAAACATTGCGGAGTCTCTTAACGCAATGTTGAAGGATGAAAGAAAGTACCCCGTGTCTACCCTATTCAATTCAATTGCTCGGAGATTTTTTGATATATTTAGGCACAGACATTCAGAGATGATCATGGCAAACACTACATTTGTGCCTCATGTTGAAAAGATCATACAGGACAACATGGCCATGGGAGACACCTTACATGTGAACAACATAAATGGGACAACCAATGAATACACTCTAATTAGCGGCGGAGTTACCGCCAAAGTCAATCTACTTGAAAGGTCATGTTCTTGTAGACAGTTTGACTTAGAAAAAATATCATGCGCTCATGTGATGGCAGCATTGTGATGCAAGTATGGCAACCATTATGATCCAAGCATCTACCTGTAACATCCCAGAATTTGAATCGGCGTTTAAAATTGGAATCTCTGAAAATTCTGAGTTTTCCAGGAATCACGGGTCTAAATCACGGACCGTGGGTTGAACCACGAGTCGTGGAATGGAGTCGTGATTCGTCTTTTGCAGGTTCAGCCTCTAGTCTAAAGACCATGAGTGCCTTTTACAGACCTTGGTTCAGTCTACGGCTCATACTGTTCACTCGTGGAATTTAGCCTAAGGACTGACTATTTTCTCAGGAACCACGAGAGTATCCTACGGACCGTAGAAGGTTCTATGGATCGTAATGTCCACTCGTGGAACCTAAGCATGAGGTCTGTCAAATCCTAGGACTATGAATCAGGTCCACGAACTGTAGTCCATTCTACGGGTCCGTCCTGTTGACCCGTAGTTTGGCTTCTACAACCTGTTCCATTGGCCAGGAACTGCGAATCGAAACCACGACCCGTGGTTTGGTCTATGACTCGTGGAATCCATTCGTGGTCCCTGAAAGTCAACTTTTTCCAGCTTTTTCTTAATTAAGTCTGAAGGGTACTTCTGTCTTTACCCACCCTTTTAACTCCAATACTAAGTCATTTTAAGACTATTTAGAAGGGTTTTTATTCCCACTTAGCCTAAGTTCTCTCTCATTATTTCAATCAAGTTTCAAAAAGAGAAAAAAGAGATTTTCATCCTCTTAAGCTTCAAGTTAGGATTTCAAGCTCCATAGCAGGGGATTCACTCCAAGTCTCCATTCTTCTCAAGCTCTTAGTGGGCTAGCTTCAAATAAGGTATGTGGGTATTCAATAAGAGATTTTCTTCACCCTTATGCCCAAAACCCCAATCTTTTAAAGTGATTTTATGAATTTCTAGATTAGGGTTCTTACCCAATTCTCAGGGGTTCTTCTATAAATTATTTTCTCATGATTCTCGTATGAATTCTAACTCTAAATTACATGATTTTACATGGATTTTTGTAAGTGGTTTCTTATTCATGATTTTAAGGCTAATTCTTGTCCAATTTATGAAAGTAGGGTTCTTACCCAAATTGAGGAGAACTTATGGGTTCAGTTTTAAAGTGTCAGTTTATGGTTTCCCATTCATCACCCATGATTTATTTAAGATATATTAAGTGTTTCAAAGGCCCATATGTTGAGGATGAATTCTAGCATGATTTCATTGAATTACATGTTGATGTGCCGCCATTTTACGGCACTTTCGACTCCTTTTAACTAAGAACAATCGTGCATTTTCAAGCAACCATTGTCGTTTTTGATGGGTTTATGTTATGTTTTCAGGAAATAGGGACAAACATGGAAACGGAAGGAAATACGAGCAAAAAGAGCATTCTGGATAAGAGTGATGGACCGTCAAGCTCGTGACGGACCATCAAGCCCAAGCCAACAAGGTGGTGACGGTCCGTCACCCAAACCGTCACACCAAAGCAGTGTCGCACCAAGGCAGCCCGCGATTAACCATCACACCAAAGCAGTGTCGCACCAAGGCAGCCCGCGATTAGGATTCCTACCGTGTTTGGGATTTGGTTTCTCGGATTCCTAATGCGTTTGGGATTTGGTTTCTCGGATTCCTAATGCGTTTGGGATTTGGTTTCTCGGATTCCTAATGCGTTTGGGATTTGGTTTCTCGGATTCCTAATGCGTTTGGGATTTGGTTTCTCGGATTCCTAATGCGTTTGGGATTTGGTTTCTCGGATTCCTAATGCATTTGTTTGGTTTCTCGGATTCCTAATGCGTTTGGGATTGTGTTTCCTAGACTCCTATAAATACCCTATGTTAGGTTTATTTTATTCATTATGCAAATCACGTTTTTACAATATTTTTAGGAGAGATTTGAGCGAAACTTTGAGAGCAAGAAACACGTTTTTCTCTTCTTGAATTCGTGTTCTTGAATTGTTCTTGGGATCTTGGTTTTTCGTTTTTTTGGATTATTGAAGATTGTTCTCATTATATTGTAAGAATCCCTTCTCTTTATTATGAATACAATTCTCTTCTCTTTTCTTTATAGCATGATTAACTAAACTCCCACAACTAGGGTTGTGGGAGCCATGGCAAACGTAGCAAGATAGATTCCGGATAGCGTCGGGTTCAATATATATGTTGTCACGTTGTTAATCATACATTCTTTCACGTTTTCTAGTGGTTGCAAACATTAGAAATTGCCTAGGTTTAAATTTGCTTGAGTAAAGAGATTAAAAACAGGAAACTTGATTAACAACGAGGATTCGAGACTACTAACTCTCGTCTTATGATTAATGCCGTAACTGGATTAATCTACTTGATGTTTAGGATTGAAAGCTAAAAAGCACATCTTTTCGAGGTCGAGAGAATAGAAAAGGAAATTTGTTTATTTGGTCGAGAGACGTTTAGACGATACCATTGACGCAATCACATCGTGACACGCATATATAAAGAACCCTGTAACGCCTAGAATCGATTGTTACAACGCCATGGTGAACACGTCCCTAGTTCGCATTCTCTCATAGTGATTAAAACTCACACGTTTATTACTTGTTTTGTTTACGATTTGTTCACACAAACCCCCCCCTTTTTCACCGGAAACTATTGACTATTAGTTATCTAATTCACTAAAGGCTTAATTCTCACCATATTCTCTGTGGGATTCGACCCCAACCTAGTTGGGTTCTATATTTGACTACGATCGCTTACGCTTCGTTAATTTGAGGTGTAGTTTGGGCGTTATCAAAAAGTGGCGCCGTTGCCGGGGAATACGGTTGTTTATTAAGTCTGGTGTGTTTATTTGACTCTTAGTCATACTTTCCTGCTTTTACTTTTATTTGTTGTTTTTGTTTATTATAGGGTATATAGTTGTGCATACGTTTGTTTATTAAGTCTGGGGTATCTTGATGAAGTCTGAGTAATCAAGACACCCGCGTCGTGCCGCGACGTTAAATCAGGCGCTGTATGGGAGGCAACCCATAAATTATTGTTGTATTATAGTCTAATTAATTCGTGGGAAAACCTGTGAGTCACCACCGAGGGTTTTTGTTACCGTGTTTCTTTTCCCTCCGGTGTGCTATCTAGTAGAACCGGCATGTTTAGGTTGTTATTTTAAATTATTTTTTTAGTGTTTATAGTGATGAGCATGGCGTTTTTCTTGACTAAAAACGAGGCCCCTTTAAAAAATTTCTGGTTTTATACTTATGTTGAAACGATTGACTATCTCGATCCTTGAATGTCATTGTGTGATTATGATTAGAATGAGTATGCTTAAGCCGAGCGGTTGTTTGATAGTTGGTAGTGATATAGTTTCTTGGTGCCAAGTGTGTGTGAGATTATTGTTATAAATTCTTACTCTGTGCATGCATCTAGAACTTGCCCGGTCTATTTTGTTAAGTTTGAAGTTTGGTTGCTTAGGAAAGGATCACAGGCCCTTTTTGATGCAGTCCACTTAGCCTATATGACCGTCCAAATGCAAATAGTCCCTTGATCCCTGTTTGAGCCATAATTGACCTTGTTTTTCAATAACCTGTCACCATTCCTGTTTAACTTTGAATCCCTATTTTGGCCCTGGTCCTTCCTTGGACATCGTGCACCTCAACCCAGGCAATCAGCCTAAGTTGAGGGTGGCTACTATAGAGGTAAACCCTGCTTTGGCCCTGGTCCTCCCTAGGACATCGTGCACCTCAACTCAGGCAATCAGCCTAAGTTGAGGGTGGCTACTATAGAGTGAATGATAAGAAAAAGAGGACGGAAGAGATTGGTTGTGAGTAGAGTGAAAATGCGGGTGTGTGCCTAAGAAAAGAAAGAAAAAAGAGAAAAAAAAAAGATCGAAAAAAGAAATAAAAAGAATTGTCAAAACAAAGAGGCCGCATCTGTAGCTAGAAACGAGGAAATAAAAAAGGTGAATAAGGATGGACAAAGTAAAGTTGTGTGGTAATATGATGTCAATGGTTCCAAGGAGGGCTTAGTCACTAACCCCTAAATGTATCCTACCTGCACCTGAAGCCTCATTACAAGCTAAAACAAGTCCTGTAGTAATCTTGAGCGGCTTTCTGAAGAACTGAAATAGAATAGTAAGGGCAAGCCTATGGTATCGCATGTGCATTGTTTGAAATCGTTTGTGAGTGTGAGCGCTTACCTAGTCCCAAATCGTGTGTGTGGGATTTCTTTGTGGTGAGGGCACCAAGATTTCTGTATTGTCTATTGATTGTTAGGATAGCTGCGCGTGTGTATGTAGAATGTTCTATCATATCGGAATGACATGTTTAGATCCTTGCAAGTTAGTGTTTCATACATTTGTGGGCTACGAGGGAGCTTGATTTAAAATGGAATAAGATGTTGAATGACCATGAGTTGCTAGAGACACGAGTTTATTTTCTTAGTTGAGTCGTCTTATTGTTTTTGTGTCATGTTGCTTGAGGACAAGCGAACGTTTTAAGTTGAGGGTGTTGATGTGCCGCCATTTTACGGCACTTTCGACTCCTTTTAACTAAGAATAATCGTGCATTTTCAAGCAACCATTGTCGTTTTTGATGGGTTTATGTTATGTTTTCAGGAAATAGGGACAAACATGAAAACGGAAGGAAATACGAGCAAAAAGAGCATTCTGGATAAGAGTGACGGACCGTCAAGCTCGTGACGGACCGTCAAGCCCAAGCCAACAAGGTGGTGATGGTCCGTCACCCAAACCGTCACACCAAAGCAGTGTCGCACCAAGGCAGCCCGCGATTAACCGTCACACCAAAGCAGTGTCGCACCAAGGCAGCCCACTATTAGGATTCCTACCGTGTTTGGGATTTGGTTTCTCGGATTCCTAATGCGTTTGGGATTTGGTTTCTCGGATTCCTAATGCGTTTGGGATTTGGTTTCCTCAGATTCCTAATGCGTTTGGGATTTGGTTTCTTGGATTCCTAATGTGTTTGGGATTGTGTTTCCTAGACTCCTATAAATACCCTATGTTAGGTTTATTTTATTCATTATGAAAATCACGTTTTTACAATAATTTTAGGAGAGATTTGAGCGAAACTTTGAGAGCAAGAAACACGTTTTTCTCTTCTTGAATTCGTGTTCTTGAATTGTTCTTGGGATCTTGATTTTTCGTGTTCTTGGATTATTGAAGATTGTTCTCATTATATTGTAAGAATCCCTTCTCTTTATTATGAATACAATTCTCTTCTCTTTTCTTTATAGCATGATTAACTAAACTCCCACAACTAGGGTTGTGGGAGCCATGGCAAACGTAGCAAGATAGATTCCGGGTAGCGTCGGGTTCAATATATATGTTGTCACGTTGTTAATCATACATTCTTTCACGTTTTCTAGTGGTTGCAAACATTAGAAATTGCCTAGGTTTAAATTTGCTTGAGTAAAGAGATTAAAACCGGGAAACTTGATTAACAACGAGGATTCGAGACTACTAACTCTCGTCTTATGATTAATGCCGTAACTGGATTAATCTACTTGATGTTTAGGATTGAAAGCTAAAAAGCACATTTTTTCGAGGTCGAGAGAATAGAAAAGGAAATTTGTTTATTTGGTCGAGAGACGTTTAGACGATACCATAAATTCAATCACATCGTGACACACATGTAGAAAGAACCCGGCTAAGCTTAGAATCGACATTGTTACCAACGCCATGGTAAACACTTCCCTAGTTCGTTCTCCTATCTTGATTTAAACCCACACGTTTATTACTTATTTTGTTTACGATTTGTTCACACAAAACCCCCCCTTTTTCACCGGAAACTATTGACTATTAGTTATCTAATTCACTAAAGGCTTAATTCTCACCATATTCTCTGTGGGATTCGACCCCAACCTAGTTGGGTTCTATATTTGACTACGATCGCTTACGCTTCGTTAATTTGAGGTGTAGTTTAGGCGTTATCACATGTCTTCAAGTAAAATTGGTATGTTTAAATAACATGACCTCTATTTTCATGAAATTGCATGCCAAATTCTTTAAGTTATGATTTTAGAAAGGAAAGTATATTTTGAATGATGGCTATTCTAAGCTCTAAGACTCATGAATTTGTACAGATTTGACATCAGATATATCTTTATGCATCCATACAGATTTGACATCAGATATATCATTAGTTATGATCAATATCAGATATGCCCCAGTATTATATGAGTTATATATATGTTATGGGAGTAGTATTTAGCACTGAGTTGGACAGGGTGAGAGTACCCTTAGTTCCAGAACTACGTGCCCCCATAGGTTAAAGTCCCCTCTGTTGGGCATCAGATTTAGTGATCATGCCACAGTCATGCCTCTATACCTTGGCAAGGTATATTGGGTCCTTTCGATGGGGCGTATACATCAGATTCCATGTAGCTCACATGGTCTATGTCGGTTAGAGAACCAAATAGTTTCAGGTTTTAAGTGCATTGACTCCTTGCTTTCAGATTTCAGAACTTCTATTATTACTATGGTTCTAAAGGTGTCTTCGACTTATGATATTGCATTGAGTCATTTTATTACAGATTTTACTATGTCTATACGAGTTCAGTTTTGGTTATGCTTTAAGCATGTTTTACTATGACACGTGCATGACATCAGTTTTAAGCATGCTTTCAAGTATATTTTCTCATGACACATGCATATCTCACATACTCAGTACATTCCATAGTACTGACCGCATACTTCTTTGTGCTGCATCCTATTATGATGTAGATCCTGTAGCCCGTTCCCAGATCCGTGGCTAGTAGATCAGCAGCATATTCATCCAGCTTGGTGAGTCTTCCTCATTTGAAGACTTGGAGTTTAACTTCATTCTAGACTACTAGTTCTTTCATTTTAGTATTTAATTTGTTTATTCAGTATTTCAATATTTAGAGTTAGCTGGGGGCCTGTCCCAGCAACTCGCCAGCAGTAGAGGCTTTCATACATAGAGTCAGATATTCGACTGTATTCAGATCTTCAATCTTAGACTTTATTGATATAACAGATTCAGTTTTTCATTACTTCAGTTAAGCTTCCATTCTTATGTTATGCTCAGTTTTTAAGTCTTGTTAATGCCAGAGGGTTATCTTGAGGTCACTTGTGATCTTGGGTCCTGTGTTACGTCCAGGGGTAGTCTCGGGGCATGACAAACTTGGTATTAGAGCCTCAGGTTCAAGAGTCCTAGGGTGTCTGGAAACTGCATCAAGTAGTGTCCCTTTCATGGGTGTGAAGCGCGCTACACTTATGAGGGGGAGGCTATGAGATGTTTTAGGAAAAACTTCACTTCTTCATATTCACTATCGTGTGATAGAGTTTGACTTTACTTACCTTTCTAATCTGTTCCTTACGCATTTTAGATAATGTCTCCATGAAGAAACCCCATGAGGAATCCTAATCCGACCACTCCAGATCATAAGGTTATGAATGCAGAATTTCGTGAAACCATCTGTATGTTGGCTCAAGCCATGACAACTCAGTTGAATGAGAAAGAGAAACTAAATAAGAGGAAAGGGAAGAACAAGAAGGCCAGAACATGGAACCAATCGTCTTCTCAGCAGAGGTCATCCAAACCAACCCCATCTTCAGTTAGCACAACTGCCTTTGATTCTCAGTCTTGTCGCCATAAGGCTCCGAAGACCTTAAGGTACCCTCATTGTAGTAGTAGCGGTAAGCTCCATCTAGGTGAGTGTCTTGCGGGCAGGGATGGGTGTTTTAGGTGTGGTCAGTTAGGCCATAGGATTAGGAATTGCCCCTCAACTAAGTGGAGCAACCGTGGTGTTCAACTCCAAAACTGATTCCCTTCATTGCCTAGCTAGCCGAGTCAGAGTATTCCTCCAGAAGTTAAATCAGGTATGTCACTAGATTTTCTTCCTTTATGTATCCATAGTCCTCGGACCCCTATTCTTGTTTGGTTGTGAGTTATCTTAACCTAGAACAAAGTGGAGGTAGAAGGGTTGAGGCCTAGACTTTTAGGCAAAGGAGAGTCTTAGACTATTGAAGGAAGTGGGTATTCGCGCTAGATTCTGGAGTAGTGTATGTTCTGTTAGAGTAAAATGATCATAGTTTCATTTAGAGAATAGCGAGAGGTTCACATACTTAGAAAGGTAGCATGAATCTAAAGGGGAGATGGTGGGATGTAGAATCGGTCAGATTTTGGAGGCTTAAGTTGTGATGGTTTTAGGTGTTAGAACAAAGTTGAGAAGGGGGACAGAAGCTTATTTCCATCTTAGCGTCCTAAGTGTACTTCTGCCATTGCGATATCTTTTGCATGCCTTGTGTGTCAGCGTCATGGTCCTATTTCAGATTTACGCACTCCATTCAGATTCACGCTCATGTTCAAATTCTAGAATGACAAGTGATTGCTTCAGATAACGATTCTACTCTTATTCCAGATTTATGCCCTAAGGTTTGCTATCTATGTAAACTCATGTCTCTCAGTATGCTCAGTCCTATTTGCTCAATTCATTCTTCAGACATGCCTCTATGGCTAATCAAGTCATGCTACGTCATGTATATGATCAGACTTGATTTCTTGAAATGGTTCGCACTTATGATTTCCTTGGTCTAAGCCCTTTGACCTTGTCTTGGATGACGAGGGGGGTGGTGATCCCCACTATTCATGCCTTACATGCCTCATACATGAATCTCTCATACCTATTGCGCTCAGTTCCCCAAGCCTCACCTTGAGTGGCTTGATCATTCTAAGTTTAAGTTAAAATCAATCTAAAATCCTTCATTCATGATGCTCCTGCTCCCGCTCTTTTATTTCAATAATTTTGGTTTGTGTTGTTATAAGCGTTAGGGGGAAAAGGCATTGTAATAAGCCAGCTGGGAGGTAGAAGATTTCTTTTCCTTGTTAGTGTACTTGTCCACCTTGACTTCTAGGTGTGGATGAATTGGGAGGTAAGGATTATTCATGCGAAATAGTTGGATGATGAATTTTAGTATGTCCCTCTGTAGAGGTTCTTGAAATTTTGACTCCTAGTAAGATAGGGAAGAGGAGAGAAGTCTTAAATAGGGTAAACTACGAAATCATAAGGTGACCATAGTTATAAGCTTGAATATCGTGATGGGATACATGTGGACCTTTGTTTTGCGCAACTAGTGACCCCTTTTGATTGGGAGCCCAAAGTTGGTTGTTGTGATGAGAAGGAATACTATTCTTAGGAGGTAACTCCAGGTGCAAGAGATTAAGACGAGATGGTAGTGGACCCGGTGGAAGAAGGTAGTTAGACTTATACCTTAGTATCTTTATGTGCACCGATGAGAACTATAATTGCTTATGGCCTGTGTGGTATTTAGAGGAGTTAGTGTAAGTTAGAGAGGTTTTCTTCAGCTGAAAATTTGTCAACCATATTGCTAAGGCGGGAATAGCCTTGTTCTTACTCCCTGCCCATAATGCTCTTATCTTACGTCAGTAGCTTCAATTTCCAATATACTAGACACCTCATATCAGATCAGTTTAGACCTACCGGTGGTTATTCCAAGACCAGTGGGCCCTATGCTCAGTTCAGCCCTTGATAATAAGTTCAGTTAGGAGGAAATGGTTTTCTCGTGTATCTTTTTTCTCAGTCTGGCGCCCCTTTCAGTCAACTGCGATTTCTTAAGTTGCATTCATTCTTTATGAGTTTCAACTAAGTCCCTACTCTCGATCCAGGCCAGATAACATGTTAGATTCTCAGTTTCATTCTTTGTCAGTTATTCGTATGCTCTCAGTATGCACATACCTCTCAGGAATCCAGCTCAGTTTTATTCTTCAGTCAGAAATCAATTACTACGTCGGCTCTTCAATTTTTTGTTAATAGTCTAGCTGAGGGAACCACTTGGGAAGCAGCCATGAAAGACAAGTGCCCTCCTCTTTTGTTTCCTTCCAATCCAGTTTCCGCTTGAGGTTGTAGTTTCCTCCTTAGTTCGTCCTTCCGAATCTATTCCATTAGTTCCCCTCATGATCTTAGCATGCATTCATGTTTTTGAAGTTGATTCAGTCATGTTTTAAGCTACAAGCTCAGTTTTCATGTTTACTCTCCAGATTCTATGTTTTGTTGGTTGGTCGGGCTGTTTCCTCTCCAGTTTTCCTTGTTTAGCCTTCATTCAAGGATGAATGATCCAAGGGAGATATATTGTAACACTCTAGAATTTGAATCAACATTTAAAATCGGAATCTCTGAAAATTCTGAATTTTCCAGGAATCACGAGTCCAAACCACGGACCGTGGGTTAAACCACAAGTCATGGAATAGAGTCGTGATTCGTCTTCTGTAGGTTCAGCCTCTGGTCTGAAGACCATGAGTGCCTTCTGTGGAACGTAGTTCAGTCTACGGCCCGTACTTTTCACTCGTGGAATTTAGCCTAAGGACTGACTGTTTTCTCATGAACCACGAGAGAGTCCTACGGACCGTAGAAGGTTCTACGGACCGTAATGTCCACTCGTGGAACCTAAGCATGAGGTCTGTCAAATCCTAGGACTATGAATCAGGTCCACAAACTGTAGTCCATTCTACGGGTCTGTCCTGTTGACCCGTAGTTTGGCTTCTACAACCTGTTCCTTTGGCCAGGAACTACGAATGGAAACCATGACCCGTGGTTTGGTCTATGACTCGTGGAATCCATCCATGGTCCCTGAAAGTCAACTTTTTCCAGCTTTTTCTTAATTAAGTCCGAGGGGTACTTATGTCTTTACCCACCCTTTTAACTCTAATACTAAGTCATTTTAAGCCTATTTAGAAGGGTTTTTATTCCCACTTAGCCTAAGTTATCTCTCATTATTTCAATGAAGTTTCAAAAAGAGAAAAAAAAGATTTTCATCCTCTCAAGCTTCAAGTTAGGGTTTCAAGCTCCATAGCAGGGGATTCACTCTAAGTCTCCATTCTTCTCAAGATCTTAGTGGGCTAGCTTCAAATAAGGCATGTGGGTATTCAATAAGGGATTTCCTTCACCCTTATGCCCAAAACCCCAATCTTTTAAAGTGATTTTATGAATTTCTAGATTAGGGTTCTTACCCAATTCTCAGGGGTTCTTCTATATATTGTTTTCTCATGATTCTCGTATGAATTCGAACTCTAAATTGCATGATTCTACATGGATTTTTGTAAGTGGTTTCTTATTCATGATTTTAAGGCTAATCCTTGTCCAATTTATGAAAGTAGGGTTCTTACCCAAATTGGGGAGAACTTATGGGTTCAGTTTTAAAGTGTCAGTTTATGGTTTCCCATTCATCACCCATGATTTATTTGAGATATATTAAGTGTTTTCAAAGGATCATATGTTGAGGATGAATTATAGAATGATTTTATTGAATTACATATCTTCAAGTAAAATTGGTATGTTTAGATAACATGACCTCTATTTTCATGAAATTGCATGCCAAATTCTTCAAGTTATGATTTTAGAAAGGAAAGTATATTTTGAATGATGGCTATGCTAAGCTCTAAGACTCATGAATTTATACATATTTGACATCAGATATGTCTTTATGCATCCATACAGACCCCAGCTTACTCCAAATACTAGAAAGAAAACCAACGAAATAGCTAAACTGATATTAGTCCTCGAAGGATGAGGACTCACCACTCAGAGCTGGGACACCTGCAAACCTCTTGCCATAAATCTGAGGACTCGAACCTGAATTTGCATCATTAAAGGATGCAGCGTGAGAATATGCATCAGTACTATATGATGTACTGAGTATGTGAGATATGCAAAACCATGATAAAAATATTCTTAAAGTTGAGTTCATGCTTAAATAGAGAAATCATAAGTAAATACCATAATTGAAAGATTAAGCATGAGATAGAAGTCAAACCTCAAAATAAGATATCATAAGACTTAGAAAACTTGAAAACATTCAAACGGGAGTTTCTTATAACCGTCAATAGACCATGTGAGCTATATGGAATCTAACTATATGACCCTAGTTAGCAAAGCTGCCCCGGACCCTTCCAAGGTATGGGACACCATAGTCCAACTATATAACTCTAGTTGGTAAAGTTTCCCTATGCCCCGCTAAGGCAAGGGCACCATGATGTCATAGCGTGAAACCACATTCATAAGCTCATCGGGCGATACATAACTTATGCTGGCATAGTAGTTTTGGACTTGGATCATCTAGAACTCTCATCGCTTGGTGCTAAATACTACTTCCAAAACATACATATAGCTCATATAATACTTGTGACATATCTGATTTCAAAACTATTTGAAAAGCATAAAGACATATATTATGTCATGCAATTCTCATATCATAAGTTTTAAAACTTAGCATAGCCATAATTCAAATCATACTTTTCTTTCTAATTTCATAGCTTGAAGAATTAGGCATGCACTTTCATAATACTTAAGTTCATGTTATCTAAACATGTCAATTTTTACTTAAAATATGCAATTTAAAGGAATCATGCTAGAAATCTTTCTTTATGCATGGGTTCTTGAAAACACTTGAGGAATCTTAAATAAAACATGGGTAATGAATGAGAAACCATGAATTGATGTTTTAAAACTGAATACATAAGTTTCTCCCAATTGGGTAAGAACCCTAATTTTATAAATTCATAAATCAAAGTAAAACTTGGGGGGTTTGGGCATAAGGATGAAAGGAATCTCTTATTGAATATCCACATACCTGAATTGAAGCTTTCTTAATTTGGGGTGAAAAGAAATGGAGACTTCAACTTAGAGCTTGAGACTTGGAGTTGATGAAGTTCTTTTCCTCTTTTAATAGATGAATGAGGAATAATGAAAGACTTAGGCTAGTTAGGGATGAAACCCTACTAAAAATTGCCAAAATGACCTCACTTAAGAGTTAAAAAGGTGGGTATTTACCAAAATAACCCAGGGACTTAATTTAGAAAAACTAATTTTAAAACTCGGCTTCAGGTTCCACGAGTGAGGTCTACGGACCATAGACTAAATCATGGTCCATGGTTGCCTCTCGTAGTTCCTGGCTAAAGCATTCAGCTGCAGATCAAATTCTACAAGTCAACAGGATGGTCCGTGGAATAAATGACGGACCGTAGATCCATTTGTGGTTTCTGGGGAAACAGTCAGCCCTCAGGTTTGATTCCACGAGTGAAGATGAAGGTCCATAGAATAAACTACGGCCCGTAGAACCCAATCGTGGTTCTCAGACCAGAGGGTGATCCTACAGAACCTTAACCACGAGTTCATTCCACAGCTCATAGTTCAAACCACGACCCGTGGTTTGGACTAGTAGTTCTGAGAAAGATCAGATTTTTCAGGGATTTTAAGTCTAAAAGTGGATTGAGTTATGGGGTGTTACAATATCTCCCCCTTGGGGTCATTCATCCTCGAATGAAGGCTAAGTAAGGAATACTGGGGAGAAAACATCCCAACCAACCAACAAAACATGAAACTGAATAATAAACATAAAAACTGAGCTTTTCAACTTAAAACATGACTGAACTAACTTTGGAAAACATGAATGCATGCTAGGATCATGAGAAAAACTGATGGAGCAGAATTAGAAGGACATACTAAGGAGGAAACTATTACCTTACGCTGAAACTAGATCGGAAGGAAAGAGATGAGAGTACTTAACTTTCATGGCTGCTTCTGCTTCCCAAGTAGCTCCCTCAACTAACTGATTCCTCCAAAGGACCTTTACCGAAGTGACTTCTTTATTTCTCAACATACAAATATGACGATCAAGAATCTTCACGGGAACCTCAATATAAGTAAGCTATCTTTCACGCTCACATCTTCTAAAGGAACAATCAAGGTTGGATCACCCACACTTTTTCAACAAGGAAATATGAAAAACTGGATGAACCGCTTCTAAATCCGTTGGCAACTCCAACTCATAAGCAACTCTACCAACTCTCATTAGAATCCTATAAGGACCAACATAGCAAGGACTAAGCTTCCCTTTCTTATGAAATCTCATCACACCCTTCATGAGTGACACCTTCAGAAACATCCAAACATCAACCTCAAAATCCAACTCTTCTCCTCACATCTGCATATGATTTCTGTTGACTCTGAGCGGTCTTCAACCTTTCCCTAATGATCTGAACCTTCTCCATAGTCTCATGAACCGAATTTGAACCAATCAAAACTGCCTCACCTACCTCAAATCAACCAATAGGAGATCTACACCTCTACCCATAAAGTGCCTCATAAGGAGCCATCAGGATGCTAGAATGGAAGCTGTTGTTGTAGGCAAACTCGATAAGAGGTAAGTGATCATCCAATTACCTTGAAATCAATCACACACGCTCTCAAAATATCCTCCAAAGTCTGAATAGTATGCTCTGCCTGGCCATCTGTCTGTGGGAAAAAAGTTGTGCTAAGCTTAACCTGAGTACTAAGAATCTTTTGAAATGACCTCCAAAATTGGGATGTAAACTGAGTACCCCTATCCGAGATGATAGACAATGGAACACCATGCAATCTGACTATCTCACGAATATAGAGTCTGGCATAATCCTCTGCTTAATTGGTAGTCTTACCAACCAAGAAGTGGGCTGATTTAGTCATCCTAACGATAATCACTCAAATAGAATCATGTTGCCTACGAGTACAAGGCAAATCTGTAATGAAGTCCATATTGATCGCTTCCCACTTCCAAGTAGGAAGATCAATATCCTGAGTCATACCACTCGGTCACTGATGCTCTACCTTCATTTGTTTATAGTTGGGATACTTAGCCACAAAACTTGCTATGTCCCTCTTCATACTATTCCACCAATAAAATTCCCGTAGGTCACGGTACATCTTGGTGGCACCGGGGTGAATAGAATACCTAGAGCTATGGGTTCTGTCAAAATCCATGGTCTCAACTCATCTATGTTAGGAAAACATAAATGACCCTGATATCGAATCACATCATCTCCCCCTTGGGAGAAAACCTATACCCTTTGCTGATGGATTGCACCCTTCAACTGGGGTAAAATAGGATCATTGTCTTGCTTTTCTTTCACTTCAGCTACCAAAGATGATTCAGACCCATTCTGAACAATAACACCACCTTCTGTCGAATTCATAAGGTAAACTCCTAATCGAGAAAGTCGATGAACATCCTAGGCCAATTCCTTCTTTATGTCCTCAACTGAAGGCACACTACCCATAGACAATCTACCAAGTGCATCCGCCATGACATTGGCTTTACTCAGATGATAAAGCACACTCATATCACAATCCTTAAGAAGCTCAAGCCACCTCCTTTGACGAAGATTCAATTCCTTTTTAGCGAACAACATACTGAAGACTCTTATGATCGGTGAATACATCCACATGAACACCATACAAGTAGTGTCTCCAAATCTTCAAGGCAAAAACCATGGCTGCTAACTCAAGATCATGAGTAGGGTAGTTCTTCTTATGAATCTTAAGTTGTCTAGAAGCATAAGAAATCACCTTACCATGTTGCATCAACACACAACCCAAACCAATCCTAGAAGCATCACAATACACAACAAAGTCATCTGAGCCCTCGGATACAGCCAAAACTGGAGCTGTCGTCAGCCTAGTCTTCAATTCCTGAAAGTTCTTCTCACATAGATCAGACCACTGAAATTTTAACTTCTTCTGAGTCAGCCAAGTCAACGGGGCAGCTATAGAACAAAACCCTTCCACAAATCTCCTATAGTAACCAGCCAAACCCGAAAAGCTCCTAATGTCCGATGGGGAAGTGGGTCTAGGCTACTTTTTCACTGCCTCTATTTTCTGTGAATCAACTCGAATGCCATCTCTAGTCATAACATGACCCGGAAAAGCAACAGACTGCATCCAAAACTCACACTTACTAAACTTAGCAAACAACTGTCGATCCTTAAGAGTTTGCAACACAACTCTCAAATGGTCCGCATGCTCCTCCTTACTCCGAGAATAGATAAGAATATCATCAATGAAAATAATCATAAACATATCTAAATACTATTTGAACACCTGGTTCATCAAATCCATAAAAGTTGCAGGAGCATTTGCTAGTCCAAAAGACATAACCACAAATTCATAATGACTATACCGAGTTCTGAAGGCTGTCTTAGGAATCTCACACTCTCTAACTCTGAGATGATGATAACCTAATCTAAGGTTGATCTTGGAGAAGTAGCTGGCACCCTGAAGCTGGTCAAACAAGTCTTTAATCCTAGGAATGGGATACTTATTCTTGATTGTGACCTTGTTCAACTAATGGTAGTCGATACACATTCTGAGAGAACCATCTTTCTTTTGCACAAATAGAACTGGAGCACCCCATAGAGAGATGTTGGGCCTGATAAAACCTTTATCAAGAAGGTCCTTCAACTGTTCTTTCAATTCCTTAAGTTCCACTAGAGACATTCTATAAGGAGGAATAGAGATAGGATGCATATTTGGAAGAAGATCAATTCCAAAGTCGATCTCCCACTCGGGAGGGACTGGCTAAATCCTCAAGAAACACTTCAGAAAACTCATTTACAATAGGGACTGACTGGAGAGATAGGGTCTCGGACTTCATGTCCATAACCCAAACTATATGATAGACATAACCCTTAGAAATTATTTTCCTAGCCTTGAGATAAGATATGAAATGACCCCTTAAGGACGGAGGACTACCTTACCACTCTAAGATAGGTTCTTTTGGAAACTTAAAATTGATAACTCGGGTATGACAATGAACCGACGCATAGCATGCATACAACCAATCCATACCAAGAATAACATAAAATTCTGTCATCTCCAACTCTACTAGATCTGCTGAAGTGACTCTATGAAGGACTGAGATAGGGAAATTTTGGTAGATTCTTTTGTCTAAAACTGAATCACCAACAGAAGTAGAAACACAAAAGGGTTCTAAGAGTTGATCAGGAAACATTTTGAACTTGTAAGCAACATAAGGGGTCATAAAAGATAAGGAGGCACCAGGATCCAATAAAGCATACACATCGAGAGAGAAGACTTTCAACATACCAGTTACAACATTCGGTGAACTGTCCTGGTCCTGGTGAGAGAACATGGCATAAAGGCAATTCTGGTGCAGACCACCAGAACTAGAAGCAGTGCCCTGTTGGGCTAGTTGACCTCCTAGGGCTGCTGGAGCAGACTGAGTCATACTACCTCCCTGTCCCTTCTTAGCTGAAGGGAAATCCTGAATCCTGTGTCCAACCTGACCACACCCAAAACACCCTCCTAAACTATCTAGGCACTCTCCCGAATGATTCTTTCCACACTTATTGCAAAAAGGGTAAGAAGGCCCTTTTGCAACACTACCCTGAGACTGCAAACCTTCCCCTCTACCTGACTGATCATGCCTAGGCCTGGAGTCCTAAGTAGGAGCGCTAGCTGAAGAATGCACGGGTCCTGATGACCTCTTCTAAAATGAAGAGATGTGTCCACCTCTGTACCTCTAATGGCTAAAACCCAAACCCTCTGATTTGGCCTCTTGTTCTCTCTTTCCATTTCCCTAAACTTGTCTCCCTCAATCTGATAAGCATGAGTCATAAGTGTAGAAATATCCATGTCACCCAGAAGCATAGCAGACCTGCACTCCTTCTTCACCAAATCTGACACTCCATAAATGAACTTACTTATCTGATCTTGCAGATCAGCCACCATAGAAGGAGCATACCTAGAAAGCTGAGTAAACCTCAACCCATACTCCTGAACCAACATAGATCCCTGCCTCAAATTCATGAACTTTTTGGCCTTAGTTTCCTCAACTCCCTAGGGAAGAACTGATCAAGGAAAGCCCTCTCAAAGCACTCCCAAGTCATAGTGACCACATCCCTAGCCCTAGTGTCTCTCCACTGTGTGTACCAAATATGAGCCACATCCTTGAGCTGATAGGAAGCAAGCTCAACACCATCAATCCTAATAACTTGCATTACATCCAAGACCTTTTTCACCTCTTCCATGAAATTTTATGGATCCTCACTAGCTTTGGAACCCCAGAACTCGAGCAGGTTCATGCAAATGAAGTCTCAAACTCGGGCCGCAACTACTCCACCTTGGGGGTGGATGGGGATATGAGCCTGTTGATTGGCCTGAGTGGACATAGTTGAGCTATCATATGAATGGCATTCCTGAACTCCGCATTTGTGACCTCGGGATCTGGAATTGAAGGGTTAGCATTTCAAGCGTCTCTGCGAGGCATGACACAGCAATGAGGCATGATCTGAAACGCATAAAGGTTGGATTAAAAGAGTAATAGAGCTAAACTCTATCGCATGATATTGATCATGAAAGAAGTAAAGTTTTTTCTAAGACACCTCGTGGCTTTCCTCTCATAAGTGTGGCGCTCTTCACACCCATGAAAGAGATTCTATTCGATGTGGCTTTCAGACACCCTAGGACTCTTGAACCTGATTCTCTGATATCAAGTTTGTCACGCTCCAAGACCATTTCCTAGGCATAACACGGGACCTGAGATCACAAGTGCCCCAAGTTAACCCTGGCCATTGCATGACGTAAGTAATCATACATAAACTTAACAGAAGCATTAAACTGAAGATATAAACAAACTAAGTCATCAATAGATCAAGGC
This sequence comes from Jaltomata sinuosa, assembly GCA_003996215.1. Classification (NCBI taxonomy): domain Eukaryota; kingdom Viridiplantae; phylum Streptophyta; class Magnoliopsida; order Solanales; family Solanaceae; genus Jaltomata; species Jaltomata sinuosa. The sequence continues at coordinate 38,707 of QJPP01004807.1, forward strand.
ATAAACATAATAGAATCTGAAGCCTCAAATACATAATCTCTAACTATGTTTGAAAAGCCTCTAAACTGAATAATGAGTTGATAGGACAAGACCCCAACTAACTCCAAATACTAGGAAGAAAACAAAAGAAATAGCTAAACTAATACTAGTCCTCGAAGGATGAGGATTCACCATTCGAAGCTAGGACACCTGCAAACCTCTAGCCATAAATCTAAGGACCTGAACCTGAATCTGCATTATCAAAGGATGCAGCATGAGAATATGCGTCAGTACTATAGGATGTACTGAGTATGTGAGATATGCAGAACCATGATAAAAACATACTTAAAGCTAAGTTCCTGCCTAAATAGAGAAATCATAAGTAAATACCATAATTAAAAGATAAAGCATTAGATAGAAGTCAAACCTTAAAATAAGATATCACAAGACTTAGAAAACTTGAAAACATTCAGACGGGAGTTTCTTATAACCGACAATAGACCATGTGAGCTACATGGAATCTAACTATATGACCCTAGTTAGAAAAGTTGCCCCGGACCCTGCCAAGGTATGGGACACCATAGTCCAACTATATAACTCTAGTTGGTAAAGTTGCCCTATGCCCCGCTAAGGCAAGGGCACCATGATGTCATAGCGTGAAACCACATTCATAAGCTTATCGGGCGATACATAACTTATGCTGGCATAGTAGTTTTGGACTTGGATCATCTAGAACTCTCATCGCTTGGTGCTAAATACTACTTCCAAAACATACATATAGCTCATATAATACTTGTGACATATCTGATTTCGAAACTATTTGAAAAGCATAAAGACATATATTATGTCATGCAATTCTCATATCATAAGTTTTAAAACTTAGCATAGCCATAATTCAAATCATACTTTTCTTTCTAATTTCATAGCTTGAAGAATTAGGCATGCACTTTCATAATACTTAAGTTCATGTTATCTAAACATGTCAATTTTTACTTAAAATATGCAATTTAAAGGAATCATGCTAGAAATCTTTCTTTTTTGAAAATACTGAAGGAATCTTAAATAAAACATGGGTAATGAATGAGAAACCATGAATTGATGCTTTAAAATTGAATACATAAGTTTTCCCCAATTTGGGTGAGAACCCTAATTTCATAAATTCATAAATCAAAGTAAAATTTGGGGGTTTTGGGCATAAGGGTGAAAGGAATCCCTTATTAAATACCTACATACATGAATTGAAGCTTTCTTAATTTGGGGTGAAAAAAAATAGAGACTTGAACTTGGAGCTTGAGACTTAGAGTTGATGAAGTTCTTTTCCTCTTTTGGTAGATGAATGGGGAATAATGAAAGACTTAGGCTAGTTACGGATGAAACCCTACTAAAAATGACCAAAACAACTTTATTCAAGAGTTAAAAGGGTGGATAATTACTAAAATAACCTAGGAACTTAATTTAGGAAAACTGATTTTAAAACTCGGTAGGTTCCACGAGTAAGGTCTATGGACCGTAGACTGAATCACAGTCTGTGGTTGCCTCTCGTAGTTCCTGACCAAAGTGTTCAGCTGCAGATCAAGTTCTACGAGTCAACAGGATGATCTGTGGAATGAACGCTGGACCGTAGATCCATTCGTGGTTTCTGGGGAAACAGTCAGCCCTCAGGTTTGATTCCACGAGTGAATAGGACAGTCCATAGAATGAACTACGGTCCGTAGAAATCACTCATGGTTCTTAAACCAGAGGCTGATCCTACAGAACCTTAAACATGAGTTCATTCCATGGCTTGTGGTTCAAACCACGACTTGTGGTTCAAACCACGGCCTGTGGTTTAGACTCGTAGTTTTGGGAAAGATCAGATTTTTAGGGATTTTAAGTCTAAAAGCTGGATCGAGTAACGGGATATTATAATAGAATATTTCACAAGAATATTTAGACATGGTGTTACTGCCACCTGATTTTGAACCCAAACTCGGAAGGAAAATGTGAATCGCGTTAAGGGCGTCTCCAAAAAACTCAAATCCAAGAGGAAGAACAAGTACTCCGTAGGTAAGAAACCTGGACATAAGAGAACAACTTGTAGTAAGAATGTCAAATATGATGCAAATTATATTTTTTGTAAAGCACTCGTATTGATATGTTATATTTAATGTCAGTTAAATTTTAATCAACTTTTGTCATTATATATTATCGACCTTCATTAATATATTCTATACTATGCAAATCATCTATTGTAAACTTCTTCTCATCGACTATTAATATATATAATCAACTAAATGTGTATTTTATATGTTACCCAAATCAATTAATATATAATAGACTTTTATTATGGTCTAGTAGAATTCTCTTTTCAAGATGATAAGGTATATCAAAAAGCTGCAATAATGAAATGACTCGACTCTAGCGCCTTTGTAATTCTTATGCTACCACCTCGACTACAGCGCCTACATGTGTCTAGCAGTGATTGAAAGATCACTTTCCTATACATTCTTATTGATCTATATAACACACTTAGAAGTTGATTTTGTACTCACAACCCTTCCTCTAAAAATTTTAAAATCCCAAAAATGGTGAGAGACCACCACCAATTGAGACCAGTTCGTAGGATGCACACCCACCAAAATCATGAATTTCTCCACATCATGAACGACCTTGATAGGCTGTTCAGGGGCCTCAATGAAGACCAACACCACCTGGAGAGGGAGCCCCGGTGGATGGCCCATTTTCTATGAGCCATAGCGGAGAGGCTCCGACTGCGCATTTACGATCTCATCACCCCCCATCCCTATAGTCTAGTTTGTTTTTGCTGTTTTTAGTTATAGTTCATTGCAAAAGTTTTCATTGGGGTTGCATTGTGGCATACATGAAAGCTTCCTGTAAAAATATTTAGTGGTGGTTTTAGTTGGTTTAAATTTTTGTTGTTGTAATGAACTATTAATATGAATATATGAATTTTAATTTCTATAGTATCTGGTGTTTATGCTTTTGAATATATTAATTGCAACTCTCCCAACTTTCATGTTTCTGGTGTTTATGTTTTTTATTATTGCACACTATTTTTTCTATTTTGATTATTGCACAATGGTTTTTCAATCTTAAATAATCGATTATAGACTCAGATAATATAAAATTAATCTTTAATAATTGATTATAAGCCGTCACATTGTATGCCTAAAAGGGGCAGAAACTAAAATGACAAGTTCATAATTCAACATTTCATAAAGGCGGTGTGTGATCCATATACCAGTCATTGTCTATATAGGTGTACAATATACCGCACGGTCAATAATCACATATAGCCATTATATATCCTAGAACATAGGTATAGTCTTGCATCGACCTTATGAATTTATAGCCAACCAATAGTATGGTATGATTAAAATAAATTAAATTAAATTAACTTGTCATATACAAGTCTTCGTCTATATAGGTAGATAATCTACCGGAAGGTCGATAATCGATTACAGTCATTATATATACTAGAATAAAGGGATAATCTTGCATCGACCTTATAAATTTATAGCCAACCAATAGTATGACTAGAAAATATAATATTAATTAAATAAAATTAAATTAACTTCATTCAAACATTGTAAAATAACTTAATCACATTATATGAGAGTACACACTAATTGGATACATGATCAAAAGGTTATAAGGAAGGGCAATGGTTGTAACAATCAATCCCTCAGAACAAACATCATGTTTGAGAAATTTTACTTGTTACCCCAAACACTACTTGTCATAAGATCACTAACAAATATTACTTGTTCTAAGACCCATATGATCATGTGTCCAAATGTTGTGGACTCCTTTAGTACCATATAAGTTCTTTTATAATGATATTAATTCACAATTTAATTTAATTTAGCCCTTTTTATAGTCATATACAAGTCCTCATCTATATAGGTAGATAATCTACCGGAAGGTCGATAATCGACTACAGTCGTTATATATGCTAGAACTAAGGTATAGTCTTGCATCGACCGTATAAATTTATAGGCAGCCAATAGTATGACTAAAAAATATAAAATTAATTAAATAAAATTAAATTAACTTTATTCAAACATTGTAAAATAACTTAATCACATCATATGAGAGTATACACCAATTAGATACATGATCAAAAGGGTATAAGGAAGGGCAATGGTTATAACAATCAATTCCTCAGAATAAAATTCATGTTTGAGAAACATTACTTGTTACCAAATATTACTTGTTCTAAGACCCATATGATCATGTATCCAAATATTATGGACTCCTTTAGTACCATATAAGTTCTTTAACAATGATGTTAATTCACATAATTTAATTTAATTTATATAATTTATTTAATTTCAACTTTTTTTAGTCATATTTTAGTTCTTTAGAACCATTACATGATCTAAGACTCATTTGAACATGTTCAAAATTGATATAGACTCCCAAATAACGTTTAATCATAGTTTTACAATGTTTGATGTTACGATCCAATTTCTCAGGTCATGATGACACCTACAACCCCCCAGTAGGTGAACCAATTCCCGTAGCCCGTAATGGTTAGTAATGGGCTACTACCTAACCAACACGCACAATAAGCAAAAATAAGTGAAAGCAAAATGTAAAGATAGACAAAGCGGAAGCAATAACCTGAATATATACATAATGAAACTACACCAACCCCAAGACTTGGTATCGATAGTACAAAAGTTTCTAATAGAATACAAGTGCTAGAAGTAACAAAATGATTAGTACAACTGTCTCCGAATATACAAAGAGTAACAGTACAAAAGATGAGATGTGGTCAAGCCCCTGTCGTCAGGCTCTCACCCTAGTCTCAAATATCCAGAAGATGCACGAGTCATCACGCGATCAACAACGAAAGCTCACACTAATATCTGCACCAAAAAGTGCATATGTGTAGTATGAGCATCAATTGCTAAGCAACGGGTACCCAGTAGGCATCATCGGCCAACTGAATGCATATAAAATATAAAAACAGAATGCAAGGAAAAACAGTCACAGAGAACAAGAAGGAAGCACAAGGAAACTAGCACAAGAGTAATTCAACCAAGAGTACAAGTAAAACATGCTAGCACAAAAGATATACATACACAAAAACACAAGTGAAAGAAGAAAGAAGGACGCACCTGAGATCCTTGCAACAACAGTATATATAAAGAGAATTTAAAGAGTTGGGCGGTATATCGATAACCTCAAAGATAACGGAAAAAATGAAAGCAAGTCAACAATCGATCTAGAAATCACAAACTAACAAAAACATGCCTAAGACATCGATACCAAGATAAAAATAAATGTAATCAACTCATAAGTCAAGCCTAAGATGGAATAACTAACCCACAAGTATCCAAATGTGCTAATCAAGCCAGGATAAAACAAGAATCAATACCCCACAACCGCTAAGAAAGCTACACAATCAGGATCTCAATAATGCGGACCCCACTATCCTCTCAACACCCATAGTCCCAAGATAGGTGCCTCAACAGGCTAAAACCACTCATCTAATTGGTACCAAGGTCAGTACTAGCTCTATGAAATGAAAGAAGTAATCTAATCTACCTACAGTCCCAACGGCCGCCCATACAACCGAGGAACACAGTTAAGTGAAAACAAATCCTCTGGTCACCCATACAATCAAGGAACACAATTAAGTGAAAACAAATCCTCCGGTCGCCCATGCGATCGGAGCGTATACTAAACACACAGGAAACTAGGGTGGAATCAGAGTACCAAATGTATGATAATGATATGATGTGAAAGTAACCCGTATGTTCCCCCTCAGGTACCCCAAAGGCCCATATAGAGGCAGGACCCATGGAAGGACTCTACCCGTGTACATCTACTCTACCATACACCCCTCCTCCTACCGTGCGCGTCAGCTCATAGCCAATTTCCCAGGAATGATAGGGTCCATGGAGATCTACTCGTCGACCATATACAAACTGTGCTAATCTCAAATAGTAGCTCAAAACTCGGAACCTCATGGTACCTGCCCAGAACCAAATCGGGTCTAAGACAATAGTACTAATCTCAAAGACCCTCTCAAAGGTTGCCCAAAGTATATCCGAATCTAAAATCAATAATAAAGCCTCAGCAACCCTCTTGAAGGGTGCCCGGAGTGTAAACGGATCTAAAACCATCTTAAAATATGTCTAGCACTCCGACATAGCTGAGTCTAGTATCAGTAATAAGTTAGTGAGAAAATTAGCATAGTACCACTTTTATCTCAAGAAAAATCCATCAGTCAATACCAAAACTCATTTTATCATCATTTATACCAAAAAGAGGCTTTCGAGGCTATGCAAGGTTTAGAAACAAATCAGTGATAGTCGGACCAAAGCCAAAATAGTGGTAAAACATGCAACAAATCCTTTTTCATGAATTATATGCTCGCAGATAAATAAGTTATCCCAAAGTGTCTCACACATTTTCCTATCGGCCCTGCACAGGCACAAGCAATTCTACAACACGGATAACCAGCCTAGAATAATATCTCTATGTTTGGGACTCACGAACATTCCCAAATAACCCACCATCTATGTTCTAGAGTCAATACAAAGTCGCACAGGACCACAAGGGTAATATACAATACTACACGAATACTATAAACAACGTATAAAATAAATGGACAAAAAAGGCAAATAAGGTCTGAGGGTACCAACCTATAACAACCCGCCCAAGAATACTAATTATTGCAGTTATAGTCTATATATGTAGAGTCTAGATAGAGGAAACCATAATCTACGTGTCGTCCGATGACTAGATATAGGAATGATTTTGTCCAAGCTCAAATTGCTCTAAGAAGCTCCAATTTGTGAAAACACTGTCACAACAATAATTTACACATCAAAAGGAGACTAACAATACCCATAATGCTATACACATACCCGGGTCAAAATTTGAGTCACAAATGGGCCCGTGTGCCCCGCTACCCACAACCAGAAACAAAAAATACTTATGTGTTCTTTACCATCCTGGGAGCACATGCTCAAAATTTGAGCAGAAACGGACAATAAATGGGGATCCCAAATAGCCCACCCATTCAAGAATTTAAAGAAGAAACAATGGAGAAATCGTGAATTAAAGAGAGGACTTACCCACTTTAGAAGCCAATTAACGAGAAAGGATCGTCACAACAACACCCTCCAACCAGTAGGGAACAATGATGGAGGAATTTGGAGATTTTGGGGTTCTTTGTAAATAGAGAACGAGTTGGAAATGTTGGGAGAAATGAAGGAGAAAGAAGAGGAATGGCCAACTTAAGCTGCCAGCCTTGGCCTATGCGAACGCGGCCAAGGCGAAGGCAAAAATTTAGGGCGACTGGAATTTCTCTATGCCTACACGACCAGCTCCCCGCGTGGGCGAAGAACAAAATTTGGAGTGACTGTAATTGCTCTATGCCTACGCGGCCAGCTCCCCGGGTAGGCGAAGAATAAAATAGTGCTATGACAGCAACCAGCTGACAAGGATAGATTTTCACACTTTGGGTCCTCGGGAACGCATCCGGGGTCCTGCAAACAAAAATAACCTGAGCTATTCAACTAGAAATGGCATTACGGATCTAATAGAATTGATAAAAATCCCATCGAAGGTCAATTTAATAAAAAGTGGACCCCACGCCCAAAGATCAACCTTAGGCTAACTATTTTCAAAATGGAACTCAATGGCCGAAATTAAGTCCGGAAGCCCCTGGACCCAAATCAATGGTCTCTCTATTTTAAACTCAATATTTCAGAGCTAATTACATGGATGGAATTTTCATCGGAGACCATCTTCTCCAATATTTGACCAAAGTCAACCAAATAAACCCAATTGGCCTGAAAACACAAAACGAGAGAAAAATTTCAAGCTGAAAAGTTTCTGGATCCTAACCAAAGGTCCTACTAGACCAAAGTCTATGCTCTGGAGCTAACAAAACTAATAGAATTTAATTTTGAGCACGTTCACCAAGAATGTTGACCGAAGTCAACGATTTTAAAACCCTAAAGCTCTAAAATAAGAAACGGCAAAAAAGACCAAACAGATGGACCGTGTACCAAACTACCAGCCACAGCAAGCCATAAATAACTTGGAGCCACTACAAAAAAGCTCTAACAGTATAAAAAAGGCAAAAATACATAACTAACCGGAAGGGTCATTACATCTGAGTTGTGCTAATTCTCTTAATTATTTAATAATTGTCATTTTTAGGCATATACAAGTAATTGTCTATAGATTCAATTGGTCAATTGTAGATGGCATAAAAGGTCAATGATATACGAGGGCCTTATCTATAACATATATACCAACTCTAGAGTTTGAACTTGTTTATTAAATTTATTTAATTGCGACCCTTTTAAGCCGTATAAGGTACATGTCAATAATTTACCACTCTGGTTGATTGTCGATCATAATAGTCAATTTTGATATTATGACATTGGTAGATGATAGACTATATATGTGATCGATACCGGTCTATTATAGAATAACATCAAGCTACAACAGTCAAAAAGTTAAATCTTCAACGGTAACAATACAACAAGGCCTATATAAAAAGAATGAGACATTTTTTGGACTACTCTATTTTTTTCCTTCATCATCTCCTCCATTATCTTTCATTTTAAACACCTACAATGTATCAATCATCTCAAAAAAGCCTAAAATACTTGGATTTATTACTGCGGTAATTCAACTATCTTGAAGACATCACACACCAATAAAAATTCAGGTTGCAAATTTTATAACTGTGTTGTTGGAAAGGTGATTTTTTATATAATGATGTATGATTTTGCAGACATTTCTTGTAATATAATCATCTAATTATTCTGTTTTTATTTTGTACAACGTGGATGCTCTTATTTTAAATGGATTGAGATAGAAACTACAAGCAACCCATCAATATTGAGTCCAGGACCTGAGACATCATCTTTTAAAGGCATTGAAAAGTTTGAAATACTAAATGGCAGAGAGAATCAGAAGAAAATAGGGATTTGGTTATGGCTTTATTGAAAGAATCAGAAGACAAAAAGGATCACTTGAAAAGACTGCTCAAAGACACCAAAATTGAGAGGGATCAACTAAAACAAAGGTTAATTATGGCTGAAGAAAAAGAGAATGGCCTAAAAATTATGTTGTATGGTTTATTATTAGTATTAGTTATTTGGAAAGGTGTAACAGGGATTTAGGGGGATTGAATCTATTTTTCTTTTGAATGTGTTATTAAACATCGACTGTTCTACACTTCTATTTTATCTGCTTTTACTTTTTATTCAAGGTCAATAATATTACACATCGACTCAAAGTCGATAATAAACTATGTGAGGTATCTATAACAGTTCATATAGACTTCGACATTAAGAATCACTGATTATATAAATATGACATGAAGTTTATATTTGATAAAGACTTCTACAATAAGCATACAAAATAGTTTCAATAAGAAGGAACACAATTCTAAAAAAAACACCTACAAATTTTATAAACTATTATCAAAAAATCTGTTAAAACATGCTTTCAAAGCTATGAAACACCATTATCTGATCAACATTTCAAATAAAAAAAATAATTCAAATATAAATTATTAATTGCCTTTTGTTGCATCATTCATCTCAACATTGTTGATCTCATCAACAATTTCCATCACAACTTCATCATCTTCCTTCTGCTTTTCATCCTCTTCTTCTTCATTCTTTTCTTTCCTTTCCTCCTCCTCCTTCTCTTCTGCCTCATCTTTTTTCTCCTCTTCCTTCTCTTCTAGTTCAGCTGCCGTCTTTTCTTCTTCTACTTCTTCCTCTTGATCTTCCTCTTCTTCTGCCTTTTCTTTCTCTTCTTCCTCATCTTTGTTCTCCTCTACCTTCTCTTCTAACTCAACTGCCTTTTTTCTTCTTCTGCCTCTTCCTCTTGATTTGCCTTTTCTTTCTCTTCTTCATGCTCCTTCTCTTCTTCCCTCATTTTTTTTATCTTCTTCTTCTTCCTTCTTTTCTTCTTCCTCATCAACCTTTTCTTTCTCTTGATCATCATTTTCTTTCTTTTCTTCCTCATCATCCTCCTTCTCTTTTGGCTCTTCTTTCTCCTCTTCTACCTCATTTTTTCGAATAAGAACTGCATTCAGTTCCATAGTTGCTGCTTCAAGGAGAACCTCATCGATGTCTTTGCCATCTTAGTCTACCTCTTTATCTTAAGTATCAACAACACCGACATCATCTTCAAGGTTCAGTTGGTCTGGAAGATCAGAGGAGCTGCCCACATGCAATGTATTTGGACAAGATTAACAACACAGTATAGAAAAAATAATAAAATCAACAAAAGGTCAAGTATATTACCTTATTTCTGTTCTTGCGTCACTACAACAAAAATATTTTTTAGCGATAATTATTTAGTGGCAATAGGTTAATTGCCACTACTTTATACTATAAAGATAAATTATTACCGGCATATGCACATTAGCCAGCATATAATATTTTTTATCGGTAATTTAAAAAGTTGACTAGCAAAAAGTCAATTTATATTTTTTATCTTTCCTCCAAAGTAAACCCTATATGTTTTTATTTCCCTCTCTCTTCTCTAACTCATCTCACATATGGCTTTCATTCAGCCGACAAGTGCACTCTCATTACTCCAATGAAAAATAAGGATACTTTGTCAATTTTTCATGATTCTAAAGATCATGGTGTTAGATTTACTCTGGTCAATAGGTAATGTTTTACTAAACATTAAGTTAATGGGAATTTTTTTGTACAAGATTAGTTTATGTCTCTCATTTATATTTAATGGGTATCTCATTAGCTCATGCTTCATGTTATTTATTAGAGTAAGTAAGCTCTCTATTTTCATTTTTCTTTAATTTTATAATAATATATGTCAATTTGATCTTGTAGATTGGCATTTTTGTGTTGATTTTATAATCGTAGGAGACTAGGTTTAATTTCTATTTATTTTCTCTATAATTTTTGTGATTTGGTATGATTCTTATTTATTTGTTTATACTATATTAGTAGTTGCAGTGTTTCCTCAAGAGAAAAATTTTAAAAGCCTATTTGGTATTTGATAAAATGCCCCAAGAGAGATAAATGTCACTTGAGCAATAATGGTTATATAATGGTATAGTAGTTTGCAAGTAGTTCCATAAATTTTTGAAAGATGAGATATCACCTTTAGACATTAGGCTAAGTAATTTTAGAACCTCTGTTTATGAGTTAGATTAGCAAATAATGACATTGTATTTCTTACTAAAATATTTTTATTTTATTATTTGTATTTTCAACTGAGACTTTATTATGATGTTCTATGTCAATGCACACTTAATCTTGTTGCATTGATTGGCAATATTAGCTATTAAAAGTATCATAAATTATAAGCTAAAGTTACAGATTCAGTAGCTAGTAGCATGTCATTTCAATAATGTATGCCTCTACTCATTTTATAATGACTTTTGATTCTATGTATACATCCTGCTTCTATTCTTATTTTAGTATTGTGTTGGTGTGATGATCATATTACTGCTTTTATTTTCTTAAGATCGAATTTATAGACTTGTATTGTTTAACTGATCAGATAGAATATAGGAACTATGGCAAAGATAGATATTTGGGGCCTTGTAGATTATATGTTCTTATGTGTCAAATGGGGCTTCACTACAAGGAAAAAGTTTTTTTCCATCCAATAATAGGTCATAAGGTCATTGTTTTGTATAACAGTTAATAGTTACTTACTAGCTTTTTCTTTGGAGTTCATAATTAGCTTCAAATTCATGTTTATTGTCACTACCTTGGCCAACAATACTACATCTTTAAGCATTTTCTCTCAGGCCTCTCTCCTCCTACATAACTACTATTGTCATTTGAACAATGTCACTAATCCTCCCATTTTCATATAGCTTAGATGTTTCTTCCCTTTTTACTGTTACTTGACTGCTTATATACCTTGGCATTATCTAAACAAGAGTCTTCTTCTTCTTGTCAAGTTATATGTTGGCGAGCTTGCTGAAATTGCGAAGGAAGACTATTATGACAAATATCCAATGTCTAGGTGACCAAGATCCAATTAAAAAATTAAAAGTACCCATTAGTTAATTATCTTAAGCATACATAATAACTAAAGTGATAAGGCATTGGAATGCTCGAGCTTCTCTTTTCTCTTTTCTAATGGAAGGAAAGTATGTTCTTAGTATTAGTAAATATTTATCTTATTACATTAATGAATTTAATTCCATTATTTTTCCAGATTGCAAGACCTATATTTTATTTGTTCAAAAAAAGTGAAAAAGAAGATTAACTATACGAGGATTAGTTCACAACTGCTTAAAAGTCATATTAGTTATTTCTTTTGTTTGTATCATTAATAACCCAAATTGACTTTAGGTAGTTGCTCATATGCAAATTTCCATTTGCTAGTAGAAAATGGAGCTTGTGATTCTTAACCATCTGGTCTTTACATTTTTTTTGGGTTCATAACTGACTGTTGTCCTTTAGTGAGATACTGATGAGATTCATGAGCCCATTCTTAAATAGCAGAAGGTTTTGTGGTTCAATTAATACACAAAGAAGTATTGTATTTAACCTTTCTTATTAGTAACAGAATCATTAAACTTTTACTGTGTGACTTTTAGTTAAAGCTCATCCATTAATACTAGCTGATTTTGATTTATAAAATTTAAATTTTGATGAGTTAATATTGACCCCATCATACCTACTCCTGCTAAAATAGAAAAACGAGCAATTTGGGTTTAGGAGTATGGAATTTTGAATTTTGAAATTCGTGATCAGTAATTAACCAAGAGAAGTTAGATAGCATAATTTATTTTCTACAGTCTAATATGTTGGCTTGACCTCTTTGATAATTTATGCATAGCTCTTCAGTGATTCTATCCTTGTAGGAGTTTCTAGTAAAAGAGCATTTATATATCAATCGAACCTTATTCATAGTCTGATTTGTTGGAGTTGAAAATTGAGATATAGATAAGTATGCTTTTGTTTTGCTGAACGAGGACTTCTATTTAGGTTGTGATAGGTGTTCAACTTGATTTCAATGTTGGTTTGAATCATTCGATGGTAGGTCAATTTAGCGTTTCTCTTTTTTGGGGTTGGATGTGGGGAATGTGATGGATTTTATTGGTATCTAACTACAAAACTTCTTCTGCCTAATTTATCTTTTCCACCTCTTTTAATGGCTTCTTTTTGAGTTCATTTATGAACCAAGGATGGTGCAATAGGAGATGTTTGTTATTCTTGGTCATACTTCTTTCGCAGTAATCTACTTCTAATTATGATATACTTATAAATTATAATATATTTAATCATGGTAACCATTTAGGTTTGTAGAATGCAAGAACAAAAAATTACAACTCCATTTATTTTTCATAGTCATGTCTTCCTTCAATAGTAGGGAAAAAATACAATTTCATTGAGACAATCGAATGTGGGTTTGTTGATTTTCTGTTTGGATTACTTATGAGTCTTTCTAATGCAGAAAGGATGAATAGTGAAGGAACTACATAAGAGAGCAAGAACCTGAACAAGAGATCATGGCCTACTAGTTCAGGAGATGTGGACATGTTTCATGGCCTAATTGATGTTAAATTCATGAATAGGATCCTAACAATGAAAAGTATTAGCAAGGAGTAGTTATTCTGGTGCAAAGAAAAGATTCACTGAAGGTTAGCTGCATATAGACCCTTCTATCATCTTATGTCCTTATGAGCATGTGAACAAGAACACACTCTTGAATTACTAACTAAACTACTATTTTTGTTAATACCAAATGACTATTAATCTTCTATTTAATTTTAAATTCCTGCAAATAGGACATTACTTAATAATAAAATGCATACTTTCTGGTTATTGATAACTGAATGTTGTAACTCAAAAGTAGGACTATATCTTATCACCTACTCACATATTAATATTTATTTTATTTTATTATTTCAGGTCATACATTATAATGTTCGAAATTTGGTGTTAGAAGACTTCCATTTTGATCAAGAATTGGGGAGATACTTATTATACTTGAAACAAAAGTAGATTCAAATAATATTTGTTCTCAATATTGTTGACACTTCAGACTTTGGATTAGAAGTTTTTTGTATTTGTTGTGGATTTAATGAAATAAATAATGTTATAGATATTAGTATGTTTTACACAATCATTTGTATATTTTTTATTTAAATTTTAGTTATCATTTTAATGCCACTAGAAAATCTACAAAAGTTGTTAAAGATATAAACGAAGACTAATTTCAAGAGGTTTATATCTTTGTTCAGCAATTAATGAGTTTTTAATGGTAATGGTAAAGGCCATTGGATGGTTGACCTAGTACATTTCTTCACTAGTTTTAGTGGTCATTGTATTGCCGGTAAATAAATGCCACTAAAAGTAATAATTTTAGTGATAGTAAATGGTGTCTTTACCAGCACCCAGTTGAATTTCAGCTAAAACCTTTAGCGACTCTAGATACAACGGCAAATTATTAATTGCCGATAAAAGTTCTTGCGAAAATTGTTATTGCCGCTAAAAGAAAAATAAATTACCACCAAAGGGCTTTTTTGTTGTAGTGCATCTTTTTCTTCTTCTCTTATTCTTCTCATTCCTCCTCAATCTCTCCTCATTGACATAGGCAAGAATGTTCTTCACAGAATTCTTAAGCAATGATACACGCTCATGTAATTTTTCCTCATCCAAATTATTCACCGGTGCTTTTTCCCTACTCAATTTTTCACGAGGAGTAAGATATGTTGAGACATGAGTACCACCTAAATCATGGTCATCAGACACATCTTGACTGTCTACCAGTGAAATTATGACAGTCACCCTATGCAAATTAGCCTTTAAGATATTGATGTACTGATCCTTCACCTCTTTTGTGAATGAATGATATATTTTTATGTAATTCTGCTCCATTTCACTGATAGTGGGGATGAGGTAAGGGTGAATAATCTACAATAAGCAAATGTAAATATTAAGCAAATGTAACTTCAAATAACAAAATGTAACAAAATGATAAAAAGAATTAATTTTCATACCTTTGTACTTTTCCGTTGAATAAGAAATGGATCATCTTCATTAATCTTATCGCATTTTGAGGTGTGCCATCTATGGATCCTGTGAATGGGCAGAGGGACATCCTTTGATTTTTCAGCACCTCTTCCAAGAATTGAAAAAGCTTTGTATATCCAAATCTATCATCAAAATAAGAATAAATATATCACAGTCAGTCTATGGTACAATACATAAATAAATGATGGTGTATAATAAACTGATTAAATGTTTGATAATCTATACCGTGAATGTCCAGGAAAAGCCGTAAAGAGCGTATGATACATTTTTCTTCTCAAGATATGCTTCTTTTTGCTTACTGAAGGATATTTTGTTCTTAAGATAGATCAAGGTCAAATCAAAGGACTCCTTACCCCAGGGGTACCTCTCAAAGAACTTCAAAGAATCCACCATCTTGACAAGGTCTACGTCCACATGCTTCGACGAATCTCTTGTAAGCAAAATTGAGTATAAGAACCACACCAAATAATATTTGAACTTGTCATTCATGTCCAACCTACCTCCTCTAACCAGCTGCAACAACTTTGCCCCTGTAATATTCTTATATTTTGTAACCCTTTTGTAAAAGGCTATACCATTCTCATAAACCTTCTCCAATTTTGATTCACAAGGATAAGATGAATAATTTAACTCGGTAATCAAGGAGAACTTCTTCAAGCCAAAATAAGCAGTCTTGTCATTGACACAAAACCTGTAACACCCCAGAAATTGGATTCAGCTGTTTAAGTTAAAATCTCTGAAAATTTCTAAGTTCCCAGAAATTATGAGTCCAAATCATGATTCTTGATTTAAACCACAAGCTGTGGAGCTGAGTCGTGATTTGCCTTCTGCAGGATTAGCCTCTGGTATGATAACCACGAGTGGGTTCTACGGACCGTAGTTCATTCTAAGAGTTGTCCTGTCCACTCGTGGAACCTAACCTGTGGGCTGACTGATTTCTCAAAAACCATGAGTAAGGTCTATGGACCATAGTTTGAACTACAGACCATCCTGTTGACTTGTAGGACCTGATAAGAGGTCTGCCTAGTTCTTCAAAAATGACAAGTTAGTTCTACGGACCATAGTTTGTTCTACGCTCCATCCTGTTGAATTGTAGATTCCGTTTTGCAGCTTGTTATTTTATCCAGGAACCACGAGTGGAAACCATGAGTCATGGTTCAGTCTACGGCTCGTGGAACGCACCCGTGATTCCTGAAGCCGACCCCTTTTTACAGCTTTTTTCTAATTAGATCCTAGGAGTATTGTTGTAATTACCCATCCTTTTTAACTCCAAAGTGAGGTTGTTTTGACCACTTTTAGTATGGTTTCTACCCTTATTAGCCTAAGTCATTCCTTATTCCCTCATTCATCTACCTAAAGAGGAAAAGGATTCCTTCAAGCTCCAAGATCAAGTCTTCATTTCTTTTCCACCTTGAATCAAGCTAGCTTCAATAAGGTATGTGGGTATTCAATAAGGGACTCCTTTCACCCTTATGCCCAAAACTCATGGTTTTTACTTTGATTTATAAAATTATGAAATTAGGGATTTTACCCAATTTGGGGAAAACTTATGGGCTTAATTTTAAAGAATCAATTCATAGTTTCTCATTGCTTATCTATGTTTCATTTGAGGTTTCTTAATTGATTTCAAAATACCATGTATCATAGATGAATTCTAGCATGTTTTCACTCAATTGCATATTTTCAAGTGAAAATTTGCATGTTTAGATAACATGGCCTCTATTTTCATGAAATTGCATGCCTAATTCTTCAAGTTATGAATTTAGAAAGAAAAGTATGTTTTGAATTATGGCTATGCTAAGTTTTATGGATTTTAAAGTATGAATTATATGACATCAGATATGTCTTTATGTTTTATGAAAGGTTTGACATCTAAATATGTCTATCTAAGCTATGTGAATTGCGTGGTATTAGATATACCCGTATGCTTTTCAAACAGATTTGACATTAGATATGTCACAAGTATAAGTTGAGCTATAAGTATGTTTTGAGAGTAGTATTAAGCACCGAGTTAGATTGGGTGAGCGTACCCCTTGTATATCTCAGAACTACGTGCCACCATAGGTTCTTTAAGTCCTCTCTGTGGGCATCAGACATCGTGATCACACTAGTTATGCCTTTATACCCTGGCAAGGTATATTGGGTTCTTTTGATGGGGGTGGATATATTGGATTCCATGTAGCTCACACAATCTATGTCGGTTAGAGAATCTCGTACATAAACAATTTCAGTTATTTAAATGCATTGACTCCTTGCTTTCAGATTTCAAAAATTCTATTATTACTTATGGTTTTCAAGTATATTTTGCGTATGATATTGCATTGAGTCTTTCGCATTTTAGCTTTCACAATCATAGCATGATTTCAGTTTTAAAGTATGTATAGCATGATTACTTTAGATTTTGCATATCTCACATACTCAGTACATCCTATAGTACTGATGCATATTTTGCGCTACATCCTCTTAATGATACAGATTCAAGTTCGGGTCCTCAGATTCGTGGCTAGAGGTTAGCCAGTGTTCCAGCTTCTAGTGGTGAGTCCTTATATTTCGAGGACTAGTTTCAGTTGTCTATCTTTATAGTTTCTGTTTAGCATTTGGAGTTAGCTGGGGTCTTGTCCCAATAACTCATTATTCAGTTTAGAGGCTTTTAGACTTAGTAGGGATTCTGTATTTGAGTTTCAAATTCTGTTATGTTATGTTTGAGCTGTTGACGACACAGTCTATTTATCTCTTCAATTTTATGCTTCCGCTATGTTTTCTTATGGTCTCGAGTCCCGTATTATGCCTAAGGGGTAGTCTCAGGGCATGAAAAACTTGGTATTAGAGCCTCAGGTCCAATAGTCCTAGGGTGTCTGAAAGCTGCATCGAGTAGAGTCTCTTTCATGTGTTGAAGTGCGCCACACTTATGAGAGAGAAGCTATGAGGTGTATTAGAAAAAACTTCACTCCTTTCTTTACCAATATCATGCGATAAAGATTAAATCTATTACTCCTCTTATCCATTCTTTATGCATTTTAGTATGCCTCCTCGCCATGCTATGCCTCGCTAGGCCAATACCCGAAATGCTAATCCTCTAATTCCAGACCCCGAGGTCACAAATGTGGAGTTCAGAAATGCCATTCATATGCTAGCTTAGACTATGGCCTCTCAGGCCAATCAGTAGGCTCCTATCCCCGTCCATCTTCAAGGTGGAATAGCAGCCCAAGTTTGAGATTTCATTCACATAAACCCACCTGAGTTCTGGGGTTCGAAAGTTGGTGAGGATTCATAATATTTCTTAGATGAGATAAAGAAGATATTTGGTGTGATACAAGTGGGTGGTGTTGATTGTATCGAGCTAGCTTCCTATCAACTCAAAGTCGTGGCTCATATTTGGTTCACTCAATAGAAAGTTGATAGGGATAGGGATGTGGTCCCTATGACTTGGAAATGTTTTGAGAGGGCTTTTCTTGATCGGTTCTTCCCGAGGGAGTTGAGGCAAGCTAAGGTCAAAGAGTTCATAAATTTGAGGCAATAATCTATGTCGGTTCAGGAGTTTAGATTAAAGTTCATCCAACTTTCTATCCATGGTGGCTGACCCGTGGGTTGAGATGAGTAAGTATGTTTATGGAGTGTCAGATTTGGTAAAGAAGGAATGTAGATCCACGATGCTTCTAGGTGACATGGATATTTCTCAACTTATGATGCATGCCCAACATATTGAGGGTGACAAGTTGAGGGAGAAGGCAAGAGAGAACAAGAGGGTTAGATCTGAGAGTTCAAGTTTTGGCTATCAGAGTTTTGGAGGCAGACATCGCTCTTTATTCCAGAAGAGATCATCAGGATTCATTCTTCAGCTAGTGCTCCTATCCAGGCCTCCAGGCCTCATTATGATCGACTGGTAGAGGATATGGTTCCTATTCGCAGGGAAGTATTGCAAAGGGGACTCCTTACCCTTCTTGCAACAAGTTTGGTAGAAGTCACCTCGGTAAGTGTCTAGCTGGTAGAGAGGGGTCCTTTGGTTGTGGACAGTTTGAACATAGGATTAAGGATTGCCCTTCAGATAACAAGGGTCAGGGAGGTAGTAGGACTCAGTCTGCTCAAGCAACCTAGGAGGTCGATCGACCAAGCAGGGCACTACTTCTAGTTTTGGTGGTCTGTGCCAGAATTGATTTTATGCCTTGTCCTCTTGCCAGAACCAGGAGAGTTCACCAGACATTATTACTGGTATGTTGAAAGTCTTCTCTCTTGATGTTTATGCTTTATTGTATCACGGTGCCTCCTTGTCTTTTGTGACCCCTTATGTTGCTTGTAAGTTTGAGGTTTGTCCGTATCAGCTTCTAGAACCCTTTTGTGTTTCTACTCTTGTTGGTGAGTCAGTCCTAGATAAAAGGATCTACCAAAATTTCCCTATCTCATTCCTTCATAGAGTCACTTCAGTGGATCTATTAGAGTTGGAGATGACTGATTTTGATGTGATTCTTGGTATGGATTGGTTGTATGCATGTTATGCCTCGGTTGATTTTCGTACTCTAGTCATAAGTTTCAAGTTTCCAAATGAACCTACCTTAGAGTGCAAGGTAGTCCCCCATCCTCGAAGGGTCATTTCATATCTTACCTCAAGGCTAGAAAGATGATTTCTAAGAGTTATGTTTATTATATAATTTAGGTTATGGACACGGAGTCCGAGACCCTAACTCTCCAGTTAGTTCCTGTTGTGAATGAGTTTCCATAAGTGTTTCCTTAAGATTTTCCTGGAGTCCCTCCCGAGCGGGGAATCAACTTTGGAATAGATCTTCTTCAAGATATGCATCATATCTCTATTCCTCCCTTTAGGATGGCTCTCGCAGAGCTTAAGGAATTGAAGAAACAGTTGAAGGATCTCCTTGATAAGGGTTTCATTCGACCTAGCATCTCTCCATGAGGTTCTCCAGTCTTATTCGCGCGAAAGAAAGATGGTTACCTCAGAATGAGTATCGACTACCGTCAGTTGAACAAGGTCACAATTAAGAATAAGTATCCTAATCCTAGGATTGATGAATTGTTTGATCATCTTCAGGGTGCCAGTTACTTCTCTAAGATCGACCTTAGATTCGGTTATCATCAGCTTCATGTTCGAGAGTGTGACATCCCAAGGACAACCTTCAGAACTCGGTATGGTCATTATGAATTTGTAGTCATGTCTTTTGTACTAACGAATACTCCTGCAGCCTTTATGGATTTGATGAATCATCTGTTCAAGCAGTATTTGGATATGTTTGTGATTGTTTTCATTGATGATATCCTTATATATTCTCGGAGTGAGGATGTGCATGCGGACCATTGAAGAGTTGTGTTGCAAACTCCTAAGGACCGGCAGTTGTTTGCTAAGCTTATCAAGTGTGAGTTTTGGATGTAGTCTGTTGCTTTCCTGGGTCATATTGTGACTAGAAATGGTATTTGAGTTGATTCTCAAAAGATTGAGGTAGTAAAGAACTGGCCTAGACCTACCTCCCCGTCAGATATTAGGAGCTTTTTGGGTTTGGCCGGTTACTACATGAGATTTGTGGAAGGGTTTTCTTCCATTGCTGCCCCACTAACTCGGTTGACTCAGAAGAAGGCTAAATTTTAGGAGTTTGATCTATGTGAGAAGAACTTTCAGGAATTAAAGACTAGATTGACCACAATCCCAGTGTTGGCTCTACCCAAGGGCCTAGATGATTTCATTGTGTATTGTGATGCTTCTAGGATTAGTTTGGGTTGTGTGTTGATGCAGCGTGGTAAGGTGATTGCTTATGCTTCTAGACAACTTAAGACCTATGAGAAGAACTAACCTACTCATGATCTTGAGTTAGCGGCCGTGGTTTTTGCTTTGAAGATTTGGAGACACTACTTGTATGGTGTCCACGTGGATGTATTCACCGATCATAAGAGTCTTCAGTATGTGTTCACTTAGAAGGAATTGGATCTTCGTCAAACGAGATGGATTGAGCTTCTTAAGGATTATGATATGAGTGTGCTTTACTATCCGAGTAAGGCTAATGTCGTGGCAGATGTACTTAGTAGGTTGTCTATGGGTAGTGTGTCTTCGGTTGAGGACAGGAAGAAGGAATTGGCCAAGGATGTTCATTGACTTGCTCGGTTTAGAGTTTGCCTTATGGATTCGACAAAGGGTGGTGTTATTGTTCAGAATGGTTCCGAATCATTTTTGGTGGTTGAAGTGAAAGAAAAGCAAGACAGTGATCTTATTTTGCACCAGTTGAAGGGTACCGTCCATCAACAAAGAGTAGAGGTTTTCTCCCAAGGAGGAGATGGAGTGCTTCGATATCAGAGTCGATTGTGTGTTTCAAACATTGATGGGTTGAGACAGTGAATTTTGATAGGCTCTTAGCTCCAAGTATTCTATTCACCCCGGTGTCACCAAGATGTACCATATCCTATGGGAAGTCTATTGGTGGAGTGGTATTAAGAGGGACATCACAAATTTTGTGGCTAAGTGTCCCAACTGTCAATAAGTGAAGGTAGAGCATCAGCGATCGGGTGGCATGACTCAGGATATTGATCTTTCTACTTGGAAGTGGGAGGCGATAAATATGGACTTCATTACTGGTTTGCCTCGTACTCAAAGGCAACATGATTCTATTTGGGTGATTGTCGACTGGATGACTAAGTCATCCCACTTTTTAGCTGTTAAGACTATAGATTCAGCAAATGATTATACCAGACTCTATATTTGGGAGATAGTCAGATTGCATGGTGTTTTATTGTCCATTATTTTAGATAGGGGTACTCA
The DNA here is from genome assembly GCA_003996215.1 of Jaltomata sinuosa. Classification (NCBI taxonomy): domain Eukaryota; kingdom Viridiplantae; phylum Streptophyta; class Magnoliopsida; order Solanales; family Solanaceae; genus Jaltomata; species Jaltomata sinuosa. Next base: position 60,466 of record QJPP01004807.1, read on the forward strand.
GTTTACATCACCCTCAGATGGATAGCTAGGCAGAGTGTACTATTCAGACTTTGGAGGATATGTTGAGAGCTTATGTGATTGATTTCAAAGGTAATTGGGATGATCACTTACCTCTTATCGAGTTTTCCAACAATAACAACTTTCATTCTACCATCTAGATGGCTTCTTATGAGGCACTTTATGGGCGGAGGTGTAGATCTCCTATTGGTTGGTTTGAGGTAGGTGAGGCAGCTTTGGTTGGTCCAGATTCGATTCATGAGACTATAGAGAAGGTTCATCTTATTAGGGAAAGATTGAAGACCGCTCAGAGTCGACAGAAATCATATGCAGATGTGAGGAGAAAAAAGTTGGAATTTGAGGTTGATGACTGGGTATTTCTGAAGGTGTCACCTATGAAGGGTGTGATGAGGTTTGGTAAGAAAAGGAAGCTTAGTTCCCGCTATGTAGGTCCTTATCGGATTCTGAGGAGAGTTGGTGGTGTTTCTTATGAGTTGGATTTGCCAACAGAATTAGAAGCGGTTCATCCAGTTTTTCGTGTTTACTTGTTGAAGAAGTGTGTTGGTGACCCGACCTTGATTTTTCCCTTGGAAGATGTGAATGTGAAGGATAGCCTTACTTACGAGGAAGTTCCCGTGGAGATTCTTGATTGTTAGATTTGGAGGTTAAGAAACAAAGAAGTCGCTTAAAGGTCCGTTGGAGAAATCAACTAGTTGAGGGAGCTACATGGGAATCAGAAGCAGCCATGAAGGCCAAGTACCCTCATCTCTTTCCTTCTGACTCAGTTTCAACTCTAGGTAATAGTTTCCTTCTTAGTATGTCCCTCTGATTCTATTCCATCAGTTCCTCTCATGATCCTAGCATGCATTCATGTTTTTTGGAGTTAGTTTTATCATGTTTTAAGTTGAAAAGCTCAGTTTTCATGTTTATCCTTTAGATTTATGTTTTGTTGGTTGGTTGGGCTATTTTCTCTCCAGTTTTCCTTGTTTAATCTTCATTTGAGGATGAATGATCCCAAGGGAGAGGTATTGTAACACTCCAGAATTTGGATTCAGCTGCTTAAGTTAAAAACTCTGAAAAATTCTAAGTTCCAAGAAATTATGAGTAAAAATCACGGTTCGTGATTTGAACCACGAGCCGTGGAACTGAGTCATGATTTGTCTTCTGCAGGATTGTCCTCTGGTCTTAGAATCACGAGTAGGTTCTATGGACCATAGTTCATTCTATGGGTCGTCCTGTCCACTCGTGGAACCTAACCTGTGGGTTGACTGATTTCTGAGAAACCACGAGTTAGGTCTACGGATCATAGTTTGAACTACGGACTGTCTTATTGACTCGTGGGACCTTATCAGTGGTCTTTCTTGTTCTTGAAAAATGTCGAGTTGGTTCTACAGACCATAGTTTGTTCTATGGTCCGTCCTGTTGACTCGTAGATTCCCTTCTGTAGCTTGTTATTTTAGCCAGGAACCACGAGTGGAAACCACGAGTCGTGGTTCAGTCTACGGCTCATGGAATGCACCCGTGATTCCTGAAGCCGACCCCTTTTTATAGCTTTTTCCTAATTTAATCATAGGGGTATTTTTGTAATTATCCACCCTTTTTAACTCCTAAGTGAGGTTGTTTTGACCACTTTTAGTAGGGTTTCTACCCTTATTAGCCTAAGTCATTCTTTATTCCCTCATTCATCTACCTAAAGAGGAAAAGGATTCCTTCAAGCTCCAAGTTTCAAGCTCCAAGATCAAGTCTCTATTTCTTTTCCACCTTGAATCAAGCTAGCTTCAATAAGGTATGTGGGTATTCAATAAGGTATTTGTTTCACCCTTATGACCAAAACTCATGGTTTTTACTTTGATTTATGAAATTGTGAAATTAGGATTCTTACCCAATTTGGGCAAAACTTATGGGTTCAATTTTAAAGCATCAATTCATGGTTTCTCATTACTTATCTATCTTTCATTTGAGGTTTCTTAATTGATTTCAAAAGCCCATGTATCATAGATGAATTCTAGCATGTTTTCACTTAATTGCATGTTTTCAAGTGAAAATTGGCATGTTTAGATAACATGGCTTCTATTTTCATGAAATTGCATGACTAATTCTTCAAGTTATGAATTAAGAAAGAAAAGTATGTTTTGAATTATAGCTATGCTAAGTTTTAAGGATTTTGAAGTATGAATTATATAACATCAAATATGTCTTTATGTTTTATGAAAGGTTTGACATCTAGATATGTCTACCTAAGCTATGTGAATTGCATGGTATTAGATATACCCGTATGCTTTTCAAACAGATTTGACATTAGATATGTCACAAGTATAAGTTGAGCTATAAGTATATTTTGGGAGTAGTATTGAGCACTGAGTTGGATTGGTAGAGTGTACCCCTTGTATATCACAAAACTACGTGCCACCATAGGTTCTTTAAGTCCCCTCTGTGGGCATCAAAAATCATGATCACACTAGTTATGCCTTTATACCCTGGCAAGGTATATTGGGTCTTTTCGATGGGGTGTATACATCGAATTCTATGTAGCTCACATGGTCTATGTCGGTTAGAGAACCTCTCACAGAAACAATTTAAGATATTTAAATGCATTGACTCCTTGCTTTCAGATTTCAGAAATTCTATTATTACTTATGGTTTTCAAGTATATTTTGCGTATGATATTACATTGAGTCTTTTGCATTTTAGCTTTCACAATCATAGCATGATTTCAGTTTTAAAGTATGTATAGCATGACTACTTAAGATTTTGCATATCTCACACACTCAGTACATCCTATAATACTGACGAATATTTTGTACTGCATCCTCTTGATGATGCATATTCAGGTTTGGGTCCTCAGATTCGTGGCTAGAGGTTAGCCGGTGTTCCAGCTTCTAGTGGTGAATCCTTATACTTCGAGGACTAGTATCAGTTGTCTATCTTTATGGTTTCTGTTTAGCATTTGGAGGTAGCTGGGGTCTTGTCCCAGCAACTCATTATTCAGTTTAGAGGCTTTCAAACTTAGTAGGGATTCTGTATTTGAGTTTCACATTTTGTTATGTTATGTTTGAGCTGTTCATGACTTAGTCTATTTATCTCTTCAGTTTGATGCTTCCTCTATGTTTTCTTATGAATGTCTGAGTATGCTATGACCAAGGGTTAACTTGGGGCACTTATAGTCTCGGGTCCCGTGTTATGCCTAGGGAGTAGTCTTGGAGCGTGACAAAACCACATCTCATGCTGTATCTCATCATACTTCACACCACACAAAAGCATATAATGGACCATGTGTCCATTAAACTTGCGGAATTGAGGCAAATTCCTTAAACTACCAAAGCATGAATTCTTGAATCTTCTCCAAAGTGTTTGATCTTTTAGAACTTGTCCAAACTATCTATGCAATGCCAACCTAGACCTAAAAGATATTTTAGATGGAAAAGATCCAAAGTCATCCAATCGCGTTGCGAGATCGTACCTCTCACCAGAAATGAACCTTGCACAATATGGGAAGGACAAGGGGTCGTCATCATCTTCATCACTATCTTTTTCAGAGATATCTCTCCCACTACCCTCCAAAACATCTCTCTTACTACCCTCAGACACATCTCTCTCACTGCAATTATCAACATCATCACTACCCTCCTTAACATGTTCATCAATGTAATCAATTGATTCCATGTCATCGACTATAATTTTTTTCTTTTTGATAGCCTTAAAAACTTGTCCTTTCCATTTACTACCACTGGAACCAGTACTTGCCTTCCCTCCTCTACTTCTAGCCATCCTTTATGATCTATATATACAAAAGACAATTCCTCCATTGGCGAACTATGATACAAAAACAATCTTAATCAACCACAAGTTTATTAATAGAACATGCATACGCAACATTAAAAACAAAGATATGCAGAATCAAAACCACCAAAATAGGTTGCAATCACCATTACAATGAAGAATAATTTAAAAAAAATCCTAAATTTTATGCACAGAAATCAATAAAAATTAATTTATTTTTCTAAAATCGAAACTGCAAGGATAACAAATGCATAACAAAAATGCTATAGGATCAAGTAAATTACAAGTAAATAACAAAAAATTTCACTAAATCAATGCCCAAATTACCAGAAATATTGATTTTTTGCTCAAAATTGACTCACTACACAAAACAAAAAAGACATCAAAAAATATTAAAATGGACCTTAAAATGGTCAAAAGACCGCGATGACATACCTGAGGACGAAGACGAAGGAGATTTGACATTTGGGGAGAAGAAAAATCGCAAAAAAAAATAACACTAAACATTCTTGGGAGAAGCAGGAATGTGAAGTGCTTGAAAGAGTTGAAGGAGAGAGAAAAGGGGTTGTGTATATTTTAGAAAAAGTGTGAGGGGAATAAGCATATTATAAAGGAATTGTCAAAGTTTGAAAAATATTAAAAAGGCCCCTGACCCCACACCTTTTTAATTTTTAATTGTGAAATCCTAAAAATTAAATAGAAAAGAAATAAAGTGGACTGATTTCAAAATAAGTTTTTTAAGTGGACATCCAACCAAATCTTCTCAACAATTTATCCTTTGTTTTGAATATTAACTTTTAAATTTGATATTTCAGCATGTTTATATATCAGTTTAGTCATTTATAAATTGTTAATATAATTTGGGTTGAGTTTCAAAGGATTCAGATATATTTTAAGTTGAATATGTATAATTTATTAATTTTTTATTGTATCACTATAATCACGAGATAATGCACCATGATTACAAAAAAAAAAGTAACCCCAAGGAATTCACGATAGGAGCAAGAGGATTGTGCTTGTTGATGGAGTCAACCAAGTTGACTCTCAAGTGCGAGGCGAGAGTTTGTGATCGCGGACGAGCTTTAATCAACATAGTCTCAAAATAAATGGGTAAATAGTCACTTCTCGAATCACCAATTAATATTTAATAATTATTTTAAAATTATTAACATTTATTCACATTTTAATACACAAAAAATATTTATACAAAAATTACACTTATTTAAAACACAAAAAAACTGCTGAAATTCAAAACTTTTATAAATAAAATTCCAACACAATGGAGTTCAAAAACTCCTAAAGGTAAAACTTGATGAGATTAAAAATACACATCGACATACATAAGATATGAAATTATCGTATCAATACAAATTATCCAACAAGAGTCAGTGTTGAATTCACGAGAAATAATATCTAGAATAATTAAGCTAGTAGAGGGATTTATCATCTTTTATGCTTCCATAACACTTTTCAACTTTAATTTATTACTACATCCTACTAAATAAATAGAAACTAGAGAAAATTTAACAAAATATGTCAAAATAGTCTTCAATAAAGTTTTGGTGACATCTTGACCAAGTCTAAGGTCAAAGCCACTTAAAAATTAGTTTAAGTTAATTATGAACCAAATTAGTATTTTTAAGACTTGTTAAACTTTTTCAAAATACAAAAAAATCCACACTTTAACTTTACCTTTAATTCAAAACCGTTTCTCTCCTCTTCTAAATGATTTTCTTCTCTTTTCTTCTCCTGCAACAGATCGAGGGGACCTCTTCTCTCCGGCGAATTCAACCTCCAACATCCTCAATTTCGAAGTTTTTTTTATTTGTACCATCAATTTCTCTCTTTTCTAAGGTAATATTTGCTCTTTATTTAATCCAAAAGTTAAAGTTTTGAAAAAAAATGGATTAATGAAGAAGAAGAATCTAATTGAGTCGTCTTCTTGAAAGTTAAGGTTTAGTTGTTTCATGTTTAAGAAAGATGAAATATGAAACCCTAATTTTGGTTTTTGTTTTAACTTTGAAATTTTTTATTGTATATTTATAAATAGTGTGTAGAGATGTGTGTATTTTCTCAGAAATATGAGTTTTCGTTGTTGTTATTGTTTTTATTCTTGTTCTTAATGTTCTTAGTAGTATTGTTGTAAAAATTTAATTTTTGCTGTGAATCTGTTGCAACAGTTGACATTGTTGTTGGAAAAAATAAAACACATTATTATCTTGTGAATTAGGATTTTCAGACAGATTGTTTTGGTTAATAAAAAGTTAGGGTTTTCAACAGATTATAGTTATGGAAAAATCAAACACCTCTTATTGTTAATGAATGAATTTGTGGTATTTATTCTCTTAACACTTGATATAGTTGTTATATTGTAAATAATTTGTGTATTTTCATCAGTAAAATATGAATTTGTTGGTGTTGTTGTTATTGTTCTTGAACATTGTTGTTCAAGTGGTGAGATTTGTGGCTTGATATAGCAGAAAGAGTCTTGATTTTTTGTTGTTGCTGGTATTTTTTGAAAAAAATTTAGTCACCTGCTGTAACATATGAGTAATCTGTTGCAACAGATAACTCATTTGTTGGAGCAAATTAGTCACCTGTTGAAATTAATATGACTCATATTAAGAAATCAAAACAGTATTAAAACTGTTTTTATTTCTTCCAACAGATGATTGATCTATTGCAACAGATGTCTTATCTATTGGAAGAAATCAAAAAAGTTTGAGTAGTATTTTGATTACTCCAAACAGATGAGTCACCTATTGCAACAGATAATAGTTGGGTGATCTGTTGGAACATATCACTCATCTGTTAGAAATATTATTTTACTGTATTGTATTTATTAAATTGATTGCTACCCTTTTTTCAATGATGCATAAATTAATTATAATCTTTTTTATTTTTCTCTTGTTTGTAGATAAAATGGCTTCCAAAAAATAAGTGAAAGCAAATCAACTAAAAAAGCTAAATCATAAACATCATTACATGAACTTGCTGAACAAGCCCTTTCTCAAACAGATGAAGTGTTACCATCTGTAGATGTATAGAAAGGGAATGACGTTGTGGAAAGAGATCATAAAGAAGATATTGAAGGAGAAAAAATTGAAGGATCTAGAGATGTAGAAAATTGTCATGCCCTGAGGCTACCCCCTTGACGCAATACGACACATAGAGTCACAAATGACCCCAAGTTAATCAATGGCCTGACATGTACTAAGCATTTTTGAGTGAAACATTATCTATGCGGAAGCTAAACTGATGTAATCATAACAGTTTAAAATATCTAAATATATAAATAGCCTGATTGTATAAGCTGAAAACTAACTTCTATGTCTGAAAGCCTCTACCTGAGATGAGTTGCTGGGACAAGCCCCCAACTAACTCTAAAAGCCAGAAAACTGTGAATAAGGAAAGCATAAATCTCATCCTCAAAGTATGAGGACTCACCAACTGAGCTGCTGAAAGGACTAAAGAATCCTACTAAGCGCGGTCTAGATGCTAAACGCCTGAACCTACATCATAATAGGATGTGGCACAAAAGTATGCATTAGTACTCTGAATGTACTAAGCATGCGGGATATGCACTAATCTAGATAATCTGGATATGATGAAGTAAACTGAACATAAATGATAACTGAACCATGAGACTGAAAGGTAAACTGTGCAATGACCAAGTATTAAACATATAACTGTATAATGCTGAACTGAACTGAATAAATGAACACATGGTCAAGGAAATACTGAATCTGAACTGTGAGAGATACTCTTAACCGACATACCCCAAGTTGAGCTAAATGTGTGGAGAACCTGTAACCCTATTTAGAAGGGTATTCGTACCTTACCAAGGGTACAAACATAACTGGCGTGGATCCACTAGTCTGATGTCCAACTAGGGACCAGGGTATCAAGCCTGAATTGAAAGGTGACCCCTATAGAACCTGTAGTGGCGTCGTAGTTTTGGGACTTAGGGACTTCTACTAAAGGTCTCAGCCTAAGCTGACGGGTGAGCCTTCATCCCTTTATACTCTCGGTGCTAAGTCTACTCCCAACTGAATAAGTAAATAACCAAAAAACTAACATACGGGATAGCTCAAATACTGATTATTCTAAAAATGCACAATAATACTGAAACTTAGAGCATTCAAATTATCAAGTTCTGACTGACTTAATATCTGACTAAAAATACATGAACCTGAAACTGATAGGGTGTTCATAACCCACCAACCTAATGAATTTAACTACTCATAACAATACTAGAATCTTATTGAAGTATGGAGTTTGGACATATACTAAAAATTCAAGGATGATATCACATAGTAAGGGTTTTAGGGTTCTGAGAACATAATAATGCTACGCTTTGAGGAACATGCAAATAAAGGTTCATAATTCATAGGGAAATTGATATACAAGGGGATTCATCAAAATCATAAGAACCCTAGGTTTTGAAAATTTAACTGAAACTAGAGAACTTGACTGAACCTAGGGACTCAATGGGTGAAATGAACCCATTGGTAAAATCCCACATACCTGGAAGTAGAATCTACAGAAGAACTCTTGGATTGGAGCCTGAACTTTGAAGAAACCTCTGCTTGTTCTTGAGAGGAGATGAGCATTTCTTTTCTCTGTTATTTGCTAAGAGTCAATTGGTTTTGGGAGAATGGGGGAATTAAGGTTAAATATGATTAAAACCCCCTAAATTACACCCAAAACGACTAAGTGTAAGAGTTAAAAAGGTTAGAGAAAAGACCAGAATGCCCCTGGAAGCAAATTAGAAAACTGCTGAAAAATTCACGACCTAAGTTCCACGGGTGGGAACCACGGTCCTAGGATGCTTCCATAGCCTATAGAACCCTGTCATATTCCTGGGCCTTTTGTCAGACTGCGGGTTTGATTTCCACGACCCCAATCCACATCCCGTAGATCATTTAACGATTCGTGGAGTGTGGTTGTGGTTCTTTGAGAAACTATTGACCCTCAGGTCTATTTCCACGAATGGAATACACAGCCCATGGTTCCATCCACGGTCCATGGATACCTATCATGGATCAAGACTTGAGAGTCTATCTGTAGGACAGTTTCCACAGGTCTATTCCATGGCTCGTGGTTCAGTCCACATCTTATTGTCTTGGATCGTGGTTTGATTATTAGTTCTTATAGCTGAACACTTAGGATTTTGAACTGGTTTTAGGCTTAGGATTTTCTGGGGTGTTACAATATATCCCTCTTGGGATAATTCATCCTCAAAGAAAGGCTAAACAACTTGAGTTTGGAGGGAAAGAGCTGCAATCCCTACCAACTGGGTTCTACAAGCTGATTTCTAACTGAATTGAGTCCTAAGTACATGAAAGCATACTGAAAATGCAAGATTATCTAAGGGAACATAAAATTGAAGGGAAACACATAAGGATGAACTGAGGAACTGGAGAGGAACTATTACCTAAAGTTGAAACTGGATCTGAAAGAAAGAGGTTAGGGTACTTGTCCATCATAGTTGCTTCTGCTTCCTAAGTAGCTCCCTTAACTGACTGATTTCTCCAAAAAACTTTCACTGAAGCGACTTCCTTATTTCTCAACCTATGAACCTGACGGTCAAGAATCTCAACTGAAACATCTTCATAGGTGAGTCTATCCTTCACACCCACATTCTCTAATGGCATAATCGATGTCGGATCACCAACACACTTCTTTAACAGTGAAACGTGAAAGACTGGATGAACCACTGCTAGTTCAGCAGGCAATTCTAACTCATAGGCTACATTACCAACCCTCTTTAGGATTCTGTAAGGACCAATATAAAAGGGATTGAGCTTCCATTTCTTGTCAAATCTCATCACACCCTTCATGGGTTACACCTTCAGGAAAACCCAATCATCGATCTCAAACTCTTAGTATCTCCTTGTCACATCTGCATAGGACTTTTGATGACTCTGAGCTATCTTCAACCTTTTACTAATAAGTTGAACCTTCTCCATAGCTTCATGAACCAAATCTGGCCGGATCAAATCTTCTTCACCTACTTTAAACTAGACAATAGGTGACCTACATCTTCGCCCATAAAGTTCCTCATACTTGGCCATATGAATACTATAGTGGAAGCTATTATTATAGGCGAACTCAATAAGAGCCAGGTGCTCATCCCAATTACCTTTGAAGTCAATCACACAAGCCCTCAATATATCCTCTAAGGTTTGGATGGTAAGCTCTGCCTGACCATCTGTCTGTGAATAAAATGTTGTGTTGAGATTTACCTGAGTACCAAGACCTTTCTAAAATGATCTCCAGAAATGAGATGTAAACTGAGTACCCCTATCTGAGATGATAGACAAGGGAACCCCATGCAACCTGACTATCTCACTGATGTAGAGTCTGGCATAATCCTCTATTGAATTTGTAGTCTTGAGATCCAAAAAGTGAGCTGACTTAGTCACTCTATCTACTATCACCCATATAGAGTCATGCTGTCAGCGAGTACGAGGTAAACCCTTACTAAAATCAATGTTGATCACTTCCCACTTCCAAGTAGGAATGTTAATATCCTGAGTCACACTTCCCAGTTTCTGATGTTCTACCTTCACTTGCTAATAGTTAGGACACTTAGCCATAAAATCTGCGATGTCCCTCTTCATGCCATTCCACCAATAGACTTCCCGTAGATCATGGTACATATTGGTGGAACAAAAATGAATAGAATATCTAGAACTATGAGCCTCTGTTAGAATCCACTACCTCAAATCATCCACATTAGGAACACACAAACGTCCCTAGTAGCGAAGCACACCATCTCCCCCTTGGGAGAAAACCTCTACTCTCTGTTGATGAACCTTACCTTTTAACTGAATAAGATGGGATCACTATGTTGCTTCTCATTCACCTCCACCAGTAAAGAAGATTTTGACCCATTCTGAACTATCACACCGCCACTTGATGTGTCCATGAGGCAAACTCTTAGGCGAGCGAGCCTATGAACATCCTTAGCTAATTCCTTCTTCTCTTCCTCTACATGTGATACACTACCCATGGATAGTCTGCTGAGTGCAATGGCCACTACATTGGCATTACCTGGATGGTAGAGCATATTCATATCATAATCCTTGAGGAACTCGAAGAACCTTATCTGACGAAGATTAAACTCTTTCTGGGTAAACACATACTAGGATCTTATGGTCTGTAACCACTTCCACATGGACACCATACAAGTAGTATCTCCAAATTTTTATGGCAAAAACAATTGCTGCTAGCTCAAGGTCATGAGTCGGGTTGTTCTTCTCATGAATCTTAAGTTGTCTTGAGGCATAAGGAATGACCTTACCATGCTGCATAAAGACACAACCCAAACTGACTCTGGATGCATCACAATACACAACAAAACTATCTAAACTCTCTGGTAGATTTAAAACTGGAGCTGTAGTCAACCTGGTCTCAACTCTAGGAGAGTTTATGGAAGGAAAATGGAAGTTTTGGGGTGTATGAAATGGTGAAATATAGAAAAAAGATAGTTTAGAGGGGTTAAGAAGAAGAAGGGATGGGGGTCAATCGAGTCGGGTCAAAGTCAAACGGGTAGGTCAAAGTTTAAAAACCACTTACTTACACCCATGCCTGCACATGTGTTTTGAAGGTTATGATGTCACGACCCAATTTCTCAGGTCATGATGGCACCTACAACCCACCATTAGGCGAACCAATCCCCGTAGACCAAAACAGTTAATAATGGGTTACTAAATAAGTGAAGCACGTATAAAATAGAGTAATAAGCGAAAGAATATAAAGAATACATAAAATAAGGAAACAACATGAAGTATATATATATATATATATATATATATATATATATATATATATATATATATACACACGAAAGCTAAATGTCACACCTCGAGGTTACCCTCTAGACGTAACACGAGACTTGGGTGCACAAGGGCCCCAAGCTAACCCTTGGTCATAGCATACTCAATCATAACATACAATAAGCAGAAGAATAAGAGATAAATCTGGAATCAAAAAAATGTATAATAAGCCGAATAGGAATACAAAATCTAGAAAGAGACTCGAAAGCTGTATATGTCTGAAAAGCCTCTATACATGACATAAGGAGTTGCTAGGACAAGACCCTAGCTAACTCGAGGTACGAAAATAAGTAACCAACACAGACTAAGAACACAACTAGTCCTCGACCTAAGAGGACTCACCAACAGCTGACAATGAGTGGCCTGGGAATCTCTAGCCACAAGTTTGAGAAGGGACACATGAATCTGCATCATCAAAGGATGCAACACAAGATATGCGTCAGTACTATAGGATGTACCGAGTATGTGAGATATGCATGTATATGATGGAAGCATACTTAAACCATAAATAAAACTTAGTTCATGCATGGGAAAGTTATCAGAGGTAAACATCATAATATGAGTAGTAAATCATGAAATAAGAGTCGAAACTCAAGTAGATATCATAAGTTTAAGTAAGTCAAAGGCTTTCATACGGGAGTTTCTTATAACCGACAATAGACCATGTGAGCTACATGGAATCTAACTATATAACCCTAGTTAGCAAAGCTGACTCGAGCCCTGCCAAGGAACAAGTCACCATACCCAACTATATAAACCTAGTTGGCAAAGATGTCTTAATGCCCACTAAGCACAGGACACCATAATCAAGATGTGGATCCACTCTCATAAGCCCATAGGGCACTACATTTCATAACCTAGGCTGGCAACGTAGTTTTTGGACTTGGGTAATCGAACCCTCATCGTTCGGTGATAAATACTACTCCCAAAACATGTACATATAGCTCATAAATTCATGAAGGTATAATCGGCTACCAAATCTCTTTGGAAAGCATGAAGACACATCGAGTTCCATGCAATTCTCATATCATAAGTTCTTAAAGTAAAGCATAGCCATAATTCAAATCATACTTTTCTTTCTAAATTCATATTTGAAGAATTAGGCATGCAATTTCATACATACATAAGTTCATGATATCTAATCATGTCAAATTTCTCTTGAAAACATGCAATTCAATATAATCATGCTAGAATTCAACTTTAATGCATGGGCCTTTAAATCCAATAAAGGAATCATAACCAAATCATGAGTAAGCAATAAGAAACCATGAATTTAAGTATAGTAACTGATTTCATAAGTTTTCTCCAATTTAGATCAAAACCATAATTTCACAAGTTCATAAATCAATTTGAGAATTTGGGGGTTTTGGGCATAAGGGTGAGAAGAACCCATTGTTGAATACCCACATACCTTGATTGAAGCTAACCCACTAGAAAATGAAAAGATTTAGGAGGCTTGATCTTGGAGCTTGAGACTTGAAGCTTGGAGGATAATTTTCCTTTTTGGGGGAAGAGTGAAGTAATGAGAAGGAACTTAGGCTAATGAGGATGAAAACCATACTTGAAATAGACAAAACAACATCATTTAGGAGTTAAAAGGGTGGGGAATGACCAAAATACCCCTGGGATATATTTAAGAAAAAACTAGAAAATGGTCAGTTTCAGGGACCACGGGCCAGTTCTACGGGTCGTCGTTTGAATCACGACCCGTGGTTCCACTCGTGGTTCCTGAAAGGAACTTCAGGCTGCAGAAGCACTTCTACAGGTCAACAGGATGGACCCGTAGAATGAACGACGAATCGTCATTTGGAGTTGTGGTTCCTGGGGACCTAGGTGGTCCTTGGTCAAACCACGAGTCGGGACTATGGTTCGTCATTTGGACGATGAGTCATAGACTTGAGTCATCATTTCAGAGGGACTTGCCAACCCTATGATCTGAGTTCCATGAGTCGACTGGACGGACCCGTGGTTTGAACCACAGTCCGTAGAACCAACTCGTGGTTCTAGACCAGAGGCCAAATCAATCAGAAGGGAATCACGGTTCCATTCCACGAACCATGGTTTGAACCACGGTCCGTGGTTTGGACCCGTCATTCCTGAAACATGATTTCTTTTTGAGATTTTAACTTGAATAGCTGGTTTGATATCCGAGGTGTTACAATATCTCCCCCTTGGGATCATTCATCCTCGAATAAAGACTAAACAAGGGAAAACTGAAGATAAAATAGCCCAACCAATAACAGAACATGGAAATCAAAGAGTAAACCTGAAAATCGAACTTCTCAACTTGAAAACATGATAAACCAACTTCGTAAAACATGGTTGCATGCTAGGATCATGAGAGAAACTGGTGGAATAGAATCAGAAGGACATACTAAGGAGGAAACTAGTACCTCAAGCTGGAACTGTGTCGAAAGGAAATAGATGAGGATAGTTGGCCTCCATGGCCTCTTTCGCTTCCCAAGTAGCACCTTCTACAAGCTGATTCCTCCAAAGGACTTTTACCGAAGCGACTTCTTTATTTCTCAACCTCCGAACCTGACGATCAAGGATCTCTACCGGAACCTCCTCATAGGTGAGACTATCTTTCACACCCATATCCTCCAAGGGAACAATTAAGGTTGGATCACCAACACACTTCTTCAACAAGGAAACATGGAAGACTGGATAAACCGCTTCCAACTCTGTTGGCAACTCCAACTCATAAGCAACGCTACCAACTCTCCTCAAAATCTGATAAGGACCTACAAAATGAGGACTAAGCTTTCCTTTCTTGCCAAACCTCATCACACCCTTCATGGGTGACACTTTTAGGAAAACCCAATCATCAACTTCAAATTCTAACTCCCTTCTCCTCACATCTGCATAAGATTTCTATCGACTCTGAGCGGCCTTCAACCTTACCCTAATACGATGAACCTTTTCCATAGCCTCACAAACAGAATCTGGACCAATCAAGTCTGCCTCACCTATCTCAAACCAACCAATAGGAGATCTACATCTCCGATCATAAAGTGACTCATAAGGAGCCATCTGGATGCTAGAGTGAAAGCTGTTGTTGTAGGCAAACTCAATAAGAGGTAAGTGATCATCCCAATTTCCCTTGAAATCAATCACACATGCTCTCAACATATCCTCCAAAGTCTGAATAGTACGCTCAGCCTGGCCATCCGTTTGAGGGTGGAAAGCTATGCTAAGCTTTACCTGAGTACCAAGACCTTTTCTGAAATGATCTCCAAAACTGAGATGTAAACTGAGGGCCTCTATCTCCCAGATGTAGAGTCTGGCCTAATCACCTTCTTAATCAGTAGTCTTAACAGCCAAGAAGTGGGATGACTTGGTCATCCAGTCGACAATCATCCAAATAGAATCATGTTGCCTTTGAGTATGAGGCAAACTATTAATAAAGTCCATATTGATCGCTTCCTATTTTTCAAGAGGGAAGGTCAATATCCTGAATCATGCCACCTGGCCTTTGATTCTCCACCTTTACTTGCTGACAGTTGGGACAGTTATCCACAAACCTGGCTATGTCCCTCTTCATACCATTCCACCAAAAGACTTCCCATAGATCACGGTACATCTTAGTAGCACCCGGATGAATGTAATATCTAGAACTATGAGCCTCAGTCAGAATCTGCCATGTCAGCCCATCTATATCTGGCACACATAAGCGACCCTGATAACGAAGCACACCATCTCCCCCCCGGAGAAAACCTCAACTCATTGCTGATGAACTGCACCCTTAAGCTGAAGTAAAATGGGATCCTTGTCTTGGTTTGCCTTCACCTCAGCTACCAAAGATAATTCAACACCATTTTGTACAATCACACCATCCTCGATCGACTCCATAAGGCGAACTCCCAATCGAGAAAGCCTATGAACCTCTTTAACCAATTCCTTCTTCCCATCTTCAACAGAAGACACACTTCCCATGGACAGTCTACTCAAAGCATCCACCACAACATTTGCCTTACCCGGGTGGTAAAGCACACTCATATCATAATCTTTAAGGAGCTAGAGCCATCTCCTTTGTCGCAAATTCAACTCCTTTTGAGAGAACACATACTGAAGGCTTTTGTGATCCGTGAACACATCAACGTGCACACCATACAAGTAGTGTCTCCAAATTTTTAAAGCAAAGACTACGACTGCTTACTCATGGTCATGAGTAGGGTAGTTCTTCTCATGAACCTTAAGCTGTCTGGAGGCATAAGCGATCACCTTGCCCCGTTGCATCAAAACACAACCCAAACCAATCCTAGAAGCATCAAAATACACCACGAAATCATCTAGGCCCTCGGGTAGAGCCAACATTGGAGCTGTGGTCAATCGAGTCTTCAATTCCTGAAAACTTTTCTCACAAGTGTTGGACCACTAAAACTTAACCTTTTTCTGAGTCAATCGAGTCAATGGGGAAGCAATGGAAGAAAACCCTTCCACAAACCTCCTGTAGTAACCAGCCAAACCCAAGAAGCTCCTAATATCAGACGAGAAAGTGGGTCTAGACCAGTTCTTTAGTGCCTCAATCTTTTGAGAGTCATCTTGAATACCATCACTAGTCACAATATGAACCATAAAGGCAACAACCTGCATCCAGAACTCACACTTGCTAAACTTAGCAAACAACTGTCTATCCTTGAGAGTTTGCAACACAACCCTCAAGTGGTCTGCATGCTCCTTCTCACTCCGAGAATAGATAAGGATGTCATCAATGAACACAATCATAAACAATTCTAAATGTTGCTTGAATACTCAGTTTATCAAATCCATAAAAGCTGCATGATCATTCATTAGACCCAAAGACATAACAATCAACTCATAATGACCATATCGAGTCCTGAAATCTCTCTTTGGGATATCACACTCTCAAACTCGAAGCTGATGATAACCAAACCTAAGGTCAATCTTGGAGAAGAAACAAGCACCCTGAAGCTGATCGAATAAGTCATCAATCCTATGAATGGGATACTTATTCTTGATTGTGACCTTGTTCAATTGGCGGTAATTAATACACATTCTAAGAGAGCCATCTTTCTTCCGAACAAACAAAACTGGGTCACCCCATGGAGAAATGCTAGGCCTGATAAAATTTTTATCAAGAAGATCCTTTAACTAATCTTTCAACTCTTTAAGTTTCGCGAGAGCCATTCTATAGGGTGGAATAAAGATAGGATTCATATCTGAAAGAAGAACTATCCCAAAGTTAATCTCCCATTCGGGAGGGATTCTGGGACAATCATCGGGAAACACTTCTGGGAATTCATTCACAATAGGAACAAACTGAATAGATGGGGTACCGGACTCCATGTCTATGACCCGAACAATATGAAAGACATAGCCCTTAGAAATCATCTTCCTAGCCTTGAGATAGGATATGAAGCGACCTTTGGAGGAAGGGGGACTACCTTGCCATTCTAAGACAGGTTCTTTTGGGAACTATAAATTGACCACACGAGTACGAAAATCAACAGAGGCATAACATGCATACAACCAATCCATACCAAGAATGACATCAAAATCAGTCTTCTCCAACTCTACTAGATCCGCTGAAGTGACTCTATGAAGGACTAAGATAGGGCAATTTGAGTAGATTCTTTCTGCTAGGACTGACTCACCAACAGGAGTAGCAACACAAAAGGGCTCTAAAAGTTGATCTGGACAAATCTCAAACTTATAAGCAACATAAGGGGTTACAAAAGATAAGGAGGCACCGGGGTCCAACATAGAATAAGCATAAAAAGAGAAGACTTTCAACATACTAGTAACCAAATATGGAGAACTCTCCTGATCCTTCCGGGAGGACATAACATAAAGACGATTCTGGCGCTGACCACCAAAACTAGAAGCTGCGCCCTGCTGGGCTGGTCAACCTCCTAGGGCTACTGGAGCAGACTGAGCCCTATTACCTCCCTGCCCCTTCTTAGCTAAAGGGCAATCTCTGATACGATGTCCAGCCTGACCACATCTGAAGCAACTACCTGAACCAGCCAAACACTCACATGAATAACTCTTCCCACACTTACCACAAGCTGGGTAAGAAGATCCCTTAGCAATACTACCTTGAGACTAGGAATAGGAAATAAATCCTCTACCACCCTGATCATGATAAGGACTCTGGGCCTGGGTAGGAGCACTAGCAGAAGAATGAGAGGGGCCTGATGACTTCTTCTGGAATGAGTAGCGATGTCCACCTCTGGACCTTGATGACCAAAACCTGATCCCTCGAATCTAGCGCTCTTGTTCTCCCTTGCCATCTTCCTAAGCTCGTCACCCTCAATCTGATGGGCATGGGTCATGAGTCAAGAAATGTTCATATCATGCATCAACAAGGCAGACCTACACTCTTTCTTCACCATATCAGAAACCCCATAAATAAACTTTCCCATCTGATCATGCGGGTCTGCCACCATCGAGGGAGCATATCTAGACAACTGAGTGAACTTCAAACTGTATTATTGAACCGACATCGAACCCTATGTCAAGTTCACAAACTCTTCCACCTTCGCTTGCCTCAACTCTCGGGGAAAAAACCTATCAAGGAAGGCCCACTCAAAACACTCCCAAGTCGTGAGGACTGCGTCCCTCACCCTAGCCTCTTTCCATTGCATGAACCAAATATGAGCTACATCCTTGAGTTGATAAGATTCAAGCTCAACACAATCAACCCCAACCACTTCCATAACTTTGAAAATCTTCTTCACTTCATCAATAAAGTTGAGCGGTTCCTCATTCAATTTCGAACCCCAAAACTCAAGTGGGTTCATACGGATAAAGTCACGAACTCGGGACGCTACCCCACCTTGAGGGTGGACTGGGGCATGAGCCTGCTGATTGGCCTGAGTGGCCAAGGTCTGGGCTAGCAAATGGATGGCATTCCTGAACTCCTCATTCGTGACATCGGGGACTAAAACTGGAGGAGCACCATTCCGAGTAGCTCGAGGAGGCATAGAACATCGAGGAGGCATAGCCTGAAACGTACAAGATAAGGATTAGAGGAACATTAGAGTTAAGCTCTATCACATGACGTAGTTGTGAAAAAACTAAAGTTTTCCTAAGACACCTTATAGCTTCCCTCTCATATGTATAGCGCGCTTCATACACATGAAAAAGAATATACTCGATGCGGCTTTCAGACATCCTAGGACTCTTAAACCTGAGGCTCTGATACCAAGTTTGTCACACCTCGAGGTTACACCCTAGACATAACACAGGACTTGGGTCCACAAGGGCCCCAAGCTAACCCTTGGTCATATCATAGTCAAGCATAACATATGATAAGCGGAAGCATAAGAGATAAATCCGGAATCACAAAAATGTATAATAAGTCAAATAGGAATACAAAATCTAGAAAGAGACTCAAAAGCTGTCTATGTCTGAAAAGCCTCTATACATGACATAAGGAGTTTCTAGGAAAAGACCTATGCTAACTCAAGGTACGTAAATAAGTAACTAACACAGACTAAGAACATAACTAGTCCTTGACTTAAAAGGACTCACAAACAACTGACAACGAGTGGCCCGAGAAGCTCTAGCCATAAGTCTGAGAAGGGACACCTGAATCTGCATCATCAAAGTATGCAGCGCAAGATATGCGTCAATACTATAGGATGTACCGAGTATGTGAGATATGCATGCATGTGATGAAGACATACTTAAACCATAAATAAAACTTAGTTCATGCATGGGAAAGTTATCAGAGGTAAACATCATAATATGAGTAGTATATCATGAAATAAGAGTCAAAACTCAAGTAGATATCATAAGTTTAAGTAAGTTAAAGGTTTTCATACGGGAGTTTCTTATAAGCGACAATAGACTATGTGAGCTACATGGAATCTAACTATATAACCCTAGTTAGCAAAGCTGACTCGAACCCTACCAAGGAACAAGTCACCATACCCAACTATATAACCCTAGTTGGCAAAGCTGTCCTAATGCCCACTAAGCACAGGACGCCATAATCAATATGTGGATCCACTCTCATAAGCCCATAGGGCACTTCATTTTATAACCTATGCTGGCAATGTAGTTTTCGGACTTGGGTAATTGAACCCTCATCGCTCGGTAATAAATACTACTCTCAAAATATGTACTAATAGCTCATAAAGTCATGAAGGTATAATCGGATACCAAATCTCTTTTGAAAAGCATGAAGACACATTAGGTTCCATGCAATTCTCATATCATAAGTTCTTAAAGTAAAGCATAGTCATAATTCAAATCATACTTTTCTTTCTTAATTCATACTTGAAAAATTAGGCATGCAATTTCATACATACATAAGGCCATGATATCTAATCATGTCAAATTTCTCTTGAAAACATGAAATTCAATGGAATCATGCTAGAATTCAACTTTAATGCATGGGCCTTTATATCCAATAAAGGAATCATAACCAAATCATGAGTAAGCAATAAGAAACCATAAATTTAAGTATAGAAACTTATTTCATAAGTTTTCCCCAATTTAGATCAAAACCCTAATTTCACAAGTTCATAAATCAATTTGAGAATTTGGGGGTTTTTTGGCACAAGGGTGAGAAGAACCCATTTTTGAATACCCACATACCTTGATTGAAGCTAACCCACTAGAAAATGAAAAGATTTAGGAGGATTGATATTGGAGCTTGACACTTGAAGCTTGGAGGAGAATTTTCCTTTTTGGGGGAAGAGTGAAGTAATGAGAAGGAACTTAGGCTAATGAGGATGAAAACCCTACTTGAAATATCAAAAATGACATCATTTAGGAGTTAAAAGCTGTGGGAAATGTCCAAAATACCCCTGGGATATATTTAAGAAAAATCAGGAAAATGGTTAGTTTCAGGGACCACGGGCCAGTTCTACGGGTCGTCGTTTGAATCATGACCCGTGGTTTCACTCGTGGTTCCTGACAGGAACTTCAGGTTGCAGAAGCACTTCTACGGGTCAACAGGACAGACCCGTAGAATGAACGATGAATCGTCATTTGGAGTCATGGTTCCTGGGGACCTAGCTGGTCCTTGGTCAAACCACGAGTCAGGACTACGGTTCATCATTTGGATGACAAGTCATAGAATTGAGTCATTAATACAGAGGGACTTGCCAACACTCTTATCTGAGTTCCACGAGTGGACAGGACGGACCCGTGGTTTGAACCACGGTCTGTAGAACCAACTCGTGGTTCCAGACCAGAGGCCAAATCAATTAGAAGGGAATCACAGTTCTATTCCATGACCCATGGTTCAAACCATGGTCTGTGATTTGGACCCGTTATTCCTGAAACATGAAATTTTTCTGAGATTTTAACTTGGATAGCTGGTTTGATTTCCAAGGTGTTACACTAAACTATCCCATGACCTGGTATCATAGTATAGAAGCTGCTGCTAAATATTGTCACTCCTCGAGGTTACCCTCTAGACGTAAGACGGGACTCGGGACCACAAGGATCCCAAGCTAACCCTTGGTCATAGCATTCTCAAGCAACATAAAGGAAAACATAGCGGAACCATCATAAGGGAATCCAAAACAGGAAACATATCATAGATAGAGAGTCGAATAAGGAATACAACTCAAAGATCATCCCACAATATCTATGTCTGAAAGCCTCTAAAACTAACGTAATGAGTTGATGGGACAATACCCCAACTAACTCGACAATCTCAAAAGAAAAGGATCATAAAGCTAAGTAAAGTCTAGTCCTCGAACTATGAGGGCTCACCAAGGCTGACTGGGAGTGACCGGGAACTCAGCCACGTATCTGTGAAGGGACACCTGAATCTGCATCATCAAATGAAGTAGAGCAATGTGTTATTATTATGGAATGTACTAAGTATGTGAGCAATGAGTAAGTATGATAAAAATATGTGTTTAACCATACTTAGACATAATTTATACATAATAGAGTATCATGAGAAGTTATCATAATGGAAAGCTAAATCATGAGGCAAAAGCCAACTTCAAAATCATAGTTCACAAGAGAGTTCAAAAGCTTATAAAACTTGAAAACAAACATACGGGAGTTTGTTTTAACCGACATAAGACCACGTGAGCTACATGGAATCTAACTATACAACCCTAGTTATCAAAGCTGACTTCGAACCTTGCCAAGGAAAAAGTCACCATACCCAACTATATAACCCTAGTTGGCAAAGCTGTCCTATGCCCCGCTAAGGCAAGGACACCATACATAAAGATGTGGATCCACTCTCATAAGCCTCGAAGGCATATATCATATCATATCATAACCTACGCTGGCAACATAGTTTCTGGGACTAAGGGTACTCTCACCCCGTCCAACTCGGTGCTAAATACTACTCCCAAAACATGCACATATAGCTCATAATTTCGTAAGGACATACTCTCACGCCAAATCTTATTCGTAAAGCATGAAAACACATCGGGTATCATGCAACTTTCATATCATAAATTATAAAGCTTAGCATAGCCATTATTTAAAAACATGCTTTTCTTTCTAAATTCATACTTGAAGAATTAGGCATACAATTTCATAAATACATAAAGGCCATGATAACTAATCATGCCAAGTTCCTCTTGAAAACATGCAATTTCATAGTTTCATACTAGAAATCAACTTTCATGTTTTGGGATTTTAAAACCAATGAAGGAATCATAATCAAATCATGAATAACCAATAAGAAACCATGAATTTAAACATAGAAACTGATTTCATAAATTTTCCCCAATTTTAGATTAAACCCTAATTTCATAAGTTCATAATTCAACATAAGGATTGAGGATTTTGGGCACAAGGGTGAAAGGAACCCATTGTTAAAGACCCACATACCTTGGGTGAAGATAACCTACTTCAATGGAAAAGACTTAGGAGACTTGACTTGTAGCTTGGAGACTTGAAGCTTGAGAGGAACTTTTCCCTCTTTGGATGAATAATGAGGAACTTAGGAGGGACTTAGGATAATATGGGTAAAAACCCTTCTAGAAATAGTCAAAACGACTTTACTTAGTAGTTAAAAGGGGTGAGAAATAACCAAAATACCCCTGGGATTTAAATAAGAAAAAGTTGGGAAATGGTTGGTCTCAGGGACCACGGGTTGGTGGATGGTCCATCGTCCAAGAAGACTGACCGTCAAAGGGATTCGTAGTTTGACTGGAGGAGTCTGGAAGCTTCTGTATCTTGAGGACTATGGGTGAAATGATGACCCATCGTCCAGAAGGACGGGCCATCCTGGAACCTGTTATTTATGGGACCTGAAAGGGGAGGATTTTGAACTCTGAACGACGAGTCTCAGTGTAGGGTGGGATGACGGTCCATCGTCCAAAAGGATGGACCGTGCTTCGACTCATCTTCTCTGGGACTCTTCTCTAGGGTTTTTGAAACTTGGACGACGAGTGCACAGGATGAACCGTGGTTCCAAACCATGAACCGTCAAATGACTTGTCATCCCTTGGAACTTGAGATTTTTCTGCGATTTTAACTTAGACAGCTGAATAGATTTCTGGGGAGTTACAAATATAAAGAGTACGAAAGGGTACAAAATAAGAATATACAACTATCTCTAAATAGAAAAAGAGTACATAGTACAAAAGAAGATATAAAATCTAAGCGCCAGTCGTCAGGAGCTCACCCTAGTCTCGAAGGTCCAAAAATTGCACTACTCTGCGTGATCAGCGGCTATAGCTCACACTAGGATCTGCACCAAGAAGATGCAAAAGTGTAGTATAAGAACCAATTGCAAAGCAACGGGTACCCAGTAGGAATCATCGATCGATTGAGCGCATAAAAGATATAAAAGCAGTATAAAGCAGATAGAAAAGAAGTAGTCACAGAAGCAATCAAAGGAAAGCACATGGAAAACTAGCAATATATAGAAGACAAAGGTAATACAAGTATAATATGCTAGCCACATAAAATATATCATAGAAAACAGGTGAAAGAATAGGGAACACACCTGGATCCTTGCAACAACAATATATACAGAGAGTTTAAGAAAGAGGCGGTATACCGGTAACCTCAAATAAAGGGGAAAGAAGGAAAAACAAATAAACATAGTCATGCTAGCAATAAATCTCACAAGGTAAGGATGATCGAATAATAATCACAAGTAGATATAATATAAACCAGTACTACTTTAGGATCAAGAAAACTAATCTACCTATAGTCGCAACAGGTGAAAACAAACCCTCTGACATCCCATACTACTGGAGCATACACTCAACAAATAGCAAAACATGGTAGAACCATATCAAGAGTATATAGTCTATGTCTGAAAGTCTCTAACTGATATGAGTTACTAGAACATGGCCCCAACTAACTCTAATAGTCTGAAATATATCAAGAGTTTAATGATGCCTAAAAAACAACACTAACAACTCAATAGCTAAATCTAGTCTATGTCTGAAAGTCTCTAACTGATATTAGTTACTAGGACATGGCCCCAGCTAACTTTAATAGTCTGAAACTGAAATGTAAATCTTAAATAAATAAGCATATCCATCATCCTCAAACTATGAGGACTCAGCACTGAAGCTGCTGAGTAAGGACTGGGAATCGAGCTAAATATGGTTTGGATACTGAGCGCCTGAACCTACATCATACAATGATGTAGCACAAAACTATGTGTCAGTACATTAAATATACTCAGCATGTGGGATGTATGCTAAGCTGAACAACATAAGACTGAACATGGAAATACACACTGAAATATCAACTGATAGATAAGCTGAATGCAATGACCAAGTAACCATCATATGTATATAGCATGCTGAACTGAATAACTAGATACAAGGTCAATGCAACATGAGTCTGAATATGGGAGGTACTACCAACCGACATACCCCAAGCTGAGCTAACTGTAGGTCCAACCTGTAACCCTAGATGGTAGGGTGTTTATACCTTGCCAAGGGTATAAACAAGTCTAACATGGATCCACTAACTGATGTCCACAAGGGACAAAGGTGACCAGCCTAATCTGAAAGCTGACCTCTTTCAAACCTACGGTGTCGTCGTAGTTCTGGGACTTGGGGACTGCTACGAAATGTCTCAGCCTAATCTGACAGCTAAGCCTTTATCCCGTCATCCGCTCGGAACTACGTCTACTCCTAACTGAATATGAGCAATACAATTTAAACTTAAATAATAGATATCTCAAATACTGATAATCATCTGAGAATGCAACATACATATACTGAAGATATGGCATTCAAATTCAAAAGCATGATTGTCTAAATTATTTGCCTAGCAAGTATAATTTATGAATACTAAAATTGACACAAGCTAGGGTTTCTGAATCCTGTACATATGACTATGCTAATTCTCTAAGAAACATGTAATTGATATCACATAACTATAACATCTGAAATCGAAGGCATCCCTAAGATTTAGGAACCCTAAGTCTGAATAATTCATGGAGAAACTAAAGGATTGGGCTGAATTATAGGTACCCAATGGGTGGAAGGAACCCACTAGTGAAATTCCAAATACTTGGAGAAGAATCTATAGAGAAATCCCTTGGATTTTTGGGGCTGAGCTTGAAGAAACCTTCTGCTTGTTCTTGAGCAAAACTATCTCCTCTTTTCTTCTTTTCTTTGTAAGTCTGATTAGTTTTGGGAGAATGGGGAAATAAGAGTGAAAATCCCTTTAATTACCCCTCAAATGACTAATGTTCGGAAATAAAAGGATAGGGAAAAGACTGGAATGACCCTGAATTAATTAAAAGAAAGCTGCTGAAAATCGCGACTCAGGTACCATGACTTAGTTGATGGACCATAGTCATGGACGACGGACCGTCAATTGAATCGTGGTCCTGTGCATGAGTCTTGGGGGTTCTATGATCTGAGGATTCCACGAGTCCACATGATGGACCGTGGTTCTAAATGATGGTTCATCGTATGGCTCGTGGTTCCTAGGACTTGGACTGAGGGTCCTCTGATGTTCTGGTTCCAGGAGTCCACAGGATAGATCGTGGTCCTGAATGATGGTTCATCGTGTGACTTGTTGTTACTGAACCCTGAGCTGATAATACTCTAATTAAGGGAAACCACGAGTGATAGGATAGATCGTGGTTCTAAACTACGATCTGTGATCCCATTCGTGGTTCTAAGTAAGGGAATTTGTACTTCTCTGATTTTTGAATCCACGAATCAAACAACAGTCCATGTTCCTAGACTAAGGCCCGTGATCTGACTCGTGGTTCCTGAGGCATAAACTGGGGGTCTACTGGAAATAAAAATTACAGTCAAGACGACGAACTGTGGTTCCAAACTACGGTTCGTGATTTTAACCGTGGTTCCTAGAAACTTGAATTTTTCTTCTGAGTACGGCCCAGTAGCTGGTTCATATCCTGGGTGTTACAATATCTCCCCCTTGGGATCATTCATCCTTTAATAAAGACTAAACAAGCTGAGTTTGGAGGGAAAGAGCTGCAATCCCTACCAACTGAGTACCAGAAACTGATATCTAACTGTACTGAGTTCCATGGATATGCAAATATGCTAAAATGCAAGAACAGCTGAGGGAACATGGTACTGAGACTGAAATAGATAAGAGTAAACTAAGAAAATAGAGACAAACTATTACCTCAAGCTGAAACTGGATCGGAAGGGAAGAGGTGAGGGTACTTGGTCATCATAGCTGCTTCAGCTTCCCAAGTAGCTCCCTCGACTAACTGATTCCTCCACAAAATCTTCAGCAAAGAGCCTTTCTTATTTCTCAACCTACGAACCTGATGGTCAATACTCTCAATTAGAACCTCCTCATAGGTGAGGCTATCCTTCACAACCACACTCTCTAAAGGCATAATCGATGCCAAATCACCCACACACTTCTTAAACAAAAAAAATTTAAAAGACTGGATGAACTGCTGCTAGTT
Organism: Jaltomata sinuosa; assembly: GCA_003996215.1. NCBI lineage: Eukaryota > Viridiplantae > Streptophyta > Magnoliopsida > Solanales > Solanaceae > Jaltomata > Jaltomata sinuosa. The sequence continues at coordinate 86,914 of QJPP01004807.1, forward strand.
ATGCTAGCAACTCTAAATCATAAGCAACATTACCGACCCTTTTCAAGATTTTGTAAGGACCTAATTACCTGGGACTAAGCTTCCCTTTCTTTCCAAACCTCATCATACCTTTCATGGGCAACACCTTCAGGAAAACCCAATCCTTAAACTCAAACTCTACCTCCCTCCTCCTCACATCAGTATAGGACATCTGATCACTTTGAGTTGTCCTTAATCTTTCTCTGATGATTTGAACTTTCTCCATAGCCTCATAAACTGAGTCTAGCCCAACCAAGGATGCTTCACCTACTTCAAACAAACCAACCGGTGACCTGCATCTACGCCCATAAAGTACCTCATATGGGGCCATCTAAATACTGGAATGTAAACTTTTATTATAGGCAAACTCTATGAGAGGTAGGTGATCATCCCAACTACCTTTGAAATTGATCACACAAGCACTCAACATGTCCTCTAAGGTCTGAATGGTACGCTCTGTCTAACCATCCATCTGCGGATAAAATATTGTACTGAGATTCACCTAAGTACCAAGACCTTTCTGAAATGATCTCTAAAAATGAGATGTAAACTGAGGACCCCTAGATGAGATGATAGAAAAGGGAACCCCATGCAACCTGACTATCTCGCTGATGTAGAGTCTGGCATAGTCTTCCACTGAATCTGTAGTCTTGACAGCCAAGAAGTGAGATGACTTAGTAACCCTGTCCACTTTCACCCAAATGGAGTCGTGTTGTCTGGGAGTACGAGGTAAACCCATAATGAAGTCCATGTTAATCACCTCCCACTTCTAAGTAGGAATGCTAATATCCTGAGTCAGACCTCCTAGTTTTTAATGTTCTACTTTCACTTACTGACAATTGGGACACTTAGCCATAAAATCTGCAATGCCCCTCTTCATGTCGTTCCACCAATAGACTTCTTATAGATCACGGTACATCTTAGTTGAACCGGGATGAATAGAATATTTGGAATTATGGGCTTCTATAAGGATCTACTGCCTCAACTCGCCCACATTAGGCACACATAAATGACCCGGGTAGCGGAGCACACCATCTCCCCCTTGGGAGAAAACCTCTACTCTCTGCTGATGAACTGCATCTTTCAACTGAAGCAAGATGGGATTGCTGTCCTATTTCTCTTTAACCTCCGGTACCAATGAATATTTTGACCCATTTTGGACTATCACACCACCATCTAACGTGTCCATAAGGCAAACTCTTAAACGAGCAAGACTGTGAACATCTCTAGCTAGTTCCTTCTTCTCTTCCTCAATATGTGACACACTACCCATGAACAGTCTGCTGAGGGCATCAACCACTACATTGGCCTTACCCAAATGGTAGCGCACATTCATATCATAGTCTTTGAGGAACTCAAGCCACCTTCTCTGATGAAGATTCAACTTTTTCTGTGTGAACACATACTAGAGGCTCTTATGATCTGTGAACACATCTACATGGACACCATACAAATAATGCCTCCAAATCTTTAGGGAAAACACAACTGCTGCAAGTTCAAGGTCATGAGTCGGGTAGTTCTTCTCATGAATCTTAAGCTATCTGGAGGCATAGGCTCTGACCTTACCCTACATCATCAAAACACAACCCAGGCTGACCCTGGATGCATCAAAATAAACCACGAAGCCATATGAACCCTCTGGTAGAGTAAAAATGGGAGCTGTAGTCAACCTGGTCTTTACTTCTAGGAATATTTTCTCACACTCATCTGACCACTGGAACTTGACCTTTTTCTGAGTCAACTTGGTCAATGGGGTAGCTATGGATGAAAATCCTTCAACAAACCTCCTGTAGTAATCGTCCAAACCCAAGAAACTTTTGATATCAGTCAGAGAGGTGGGTCTGGGCTAATTCTTTACTGCATCAATCTTTTGAGAATCAATTCATATTTCCTCACTAGACACCACATGACCAAGGAAAGCAACCAATTTCAACCAGAATTCACACTTACTGAATTTGGGGAACAACTGGTGATCCTTGAGAGTTTACAACACCACTCTCAAATGGTCTACATGCTCTTCCTCACTCTGAGAATATATGAGTATATCATCAATGAAGACAATGACAAATAGGTCTATATACTGCTTAAACACTCTATTCATCAAATCCATGAAAGCGGCAGGAGCATTCGTCAGTCCAAAAGACATAACTACAAATTTATAGTGACCATACTGAGTCCTGAATGCTGTCTTTGGGATGTCACTATTCTTGACTCTGAGCTGATGATAATCAGACCTGAGGTCTATCTTAGAGAAGTAACTAGCACCCTGAAGCTGGTCAAACAATTCATCAATCCTGGGGATGGGATACTTATTCTTGATTGTGAATTTGTTCAACTGACGGTAGTCAATACACATCTTGAGAGAACCATCTTTCTTATGCACGAAGAGAACTGGAGCACCTTATGGAGAGATGTTGGGTCTGATTAAGCCCTTATCTAGAAGGTCTTTCAATTGTTCCTTCAATTCCTTAAGCTCAGCCGGAGCTATTCTATAAGGAGGAATCAAAATAGGCTGGGTATCTGGAAAGAGATTTATTCCGAAGTCGATTTCCCTTTCGGAAGGAACTCTGGGAAGATCTTTTGGAAACACTTTTGTGAATTCATCCACCACTGGTACTAACTCAAGAGCTGGGGTTTCAGAGTTGGAATCCTTAACTTGAATAAGATGATATATATACCCTTTGGAAATCATTTTTCTGGCTTTAAGGTAAGAGATGAATCGACCTATAGGCACTGAGGTACTACCCTTCCATTCTAAGGCTGGCTCATTTGGAAACTGAAACCGAACGATCATAGTTTTGCAATCAATTTAGGCATAACAGGAATGTAACCAATCCGTGCCTAGAATAATATTGAAGTCATTCATTTATAACTCTACAAGATCGACTGAGGTGAGTTTTTTGAAAACTGTGATAGGGTAATTTTTGTATACCCGTCTAGCTATAACTGGATCACCAACTGGAGTTGTGACTGAGAAGGGTTCTGGGAGGATTTCTGGACTGACACCAATACTTACTGCTATATAAAGAGTTACTAAAGAAAGTGTAGCCCTGGGTTTAACAATGCATAAACATCTAAATGGAAGACTTGTAACGTACCCATGACCATATCAGGAGAATCCTCCTGGTCTTGTCAAGTCTTAAGGGAATACAACCTATTTTGGTGCTGACCACACCAGATGAGTCACCCAACTGAGTGGGGCAACCCACTGGAGCTGCTGTCGAACTGGCCTGGTTCTGTGGGAGAACATCCCTGCCCTTCTGAGAAGCTGCTGGACAATCTCTCATCCTGTGTCCTGGCTTGCCATATCCAAAGCAATTTCCACTACCTTCCATAAACTCACCCTGGTGGTTTCTACCACACTTCTTGCAAACTTGATGAGTGCACCTGCTAGTAACTGTACCTTGGGACATAAAGCCTAGCGCTCTATCTCGTCGATCCTATCTAAACTTAGGCACTGGGGCACTAGCAGAAGATGGAGATGGAGCTAAAGATTTATGACAGAACTGAGAGCGTTTACTACCCTCTGACCTTTACTGAGAGTAGTTGAAGTCACCTGTCCTAGCTCTCTTACTGTTTCCTCCCCTCTCTTTGATTTTCTTATTCTCGATCTGCTAAGCATAAGTAACCAACTTGGAAAAATCCATCTCCTTAACCAGCATAGCAGTCTTACACTCCTTAACCACATTATTGGACACACCTGATACAAACGTACTCATACGGCCCCTGGAGTTAGCTACTATTGACAGGGTATACTTAGACAACTGAGTAAACTTGAGTGCGTAATCCTTCACACTCATATCATTTTGCTTCAAGTTGATGAACTTTTAGACCTTCTCTTCCCTGAGCTCAAGTGGTAAGAACCTATCCAGAAATGCAGTCTTGAAGTGATTCCGATCCGCTGGACCTGTATTAGCACAACGGGACTCTTTCCACTGCTGATACCAAGTATAAGCCACTCCTTTCAGCTGATAGGCGGCTAAATTTGCACACTCGACTGGAGCGACACCCATAATAGCTGTTACCTTATGAATGTCGTCAAGAAACTCTTGTGGATCCTCTTCTGATTTAGACCCATGAAATTCCGGAGGGTTCATCTGAGTGAAGTCTCAGATTTTAGCTACAGTAATGTTAGTCTGGGGTGGAGCAGGGGCCACAACCTACTGATTGACCTAAGCGGTCATAGCCTGATCAAGCACCTGGAAAGCAGATCTGAATTTGGCGTGAGTGACTTGCTCATTCAGAGGGTCTACAAGAGCTGCTGGTGTTGGCTGATTCCTAGCGTTGGCTCTTTTAAGAGGCATTTTCTGTAACGTGAAGAGCATGAGTTAGAAGGGGATTGAAATTGAGTTCACACTCTATAGAACGAGCTGGAAAGGAATAAGGGATGTTTTTCCTAATGACATCTCATAGCTCCTCCCCCATAGGTGTGGTGTGCTTCACACCCATGAAAAAGACTCTAGTCGATGCAGCTTTCATACACCCTAGGACTCATGAACCTGATGCTCTGATACCAAGTTTGTCACACCCCGAGGCTATCCCCTAGACGCAATACGGTTCTTAGTATCACAAGTCACCCCAAGCTAACCCATGGTCTGACATATCTAGACAATCTCTGATAAAAACATACACTATGCAGAAACTAAAAACAATTTAATATCTGAAGTGGGAAAGAGCCCAAAACATGTCTGAACATAAAATATATCAAGAGTATAATGATGCCTAAAAAACAACACTAACAACTCAATAGCTTAATCTAGTCTATGTCTGAAAGACTCTAAGTGATATGAGTTACTGGGACATGCCCCCAGCTAACTCTAATAGTCTGAAACTGAAATGTAAGACTTAAATAAATAAGCATATCTATCGTCCTCGAACTATGAGGACTCACCACTGAAGCTGCTGAGTAAGGATTAGGAATTGAGCTAAATGCGGTCCGGATACTAAGCGCCTGAACCTACATCATACAATTATGTAGCACAAAAGTGTGCGTCAGTACTTTGAATGTACTGAGCACGAGATGTATGCTAAGTTGAACAACATAAGACTGAACATGGAAATACACACTGAAACATAAACTGATAGATAAGCTGAATGCAATGACCAAGTAACTATCATGAGTATATAGCATGCTGAACTGAATAACTAGATACAAGGTCAATGCAACATGAGTCTGAATGTGAGAGGTACTATTAACTGTCATACCCCAAGCTGAGCTAACTGTGGGGCCAACCTGTAACCTTGGATGGAAGGGTGTTCATACCTTTCCAAGGGTAAAAACAAGTCTGACGTGAATCTACTAACTGATGTCCACAAGGGACAAAGGTGACTATCCTAATCTGACAGCTTAACCCTTTCAAACCTATTGTGGCACTATAGTTCTGGGACTTGGGGACTGCTACTAAAGGTTTCAGCCTCATCTGACAGCTAAGCCTTCATCCCATCATCCACTCGATACTAAGTCTACTCCCAACTGAATATGAAAAATAAAATGCAAACTAAAATGATGGATAGCTCAAATGCTGATAATCATATGAGAAAGCAACATACATATACTGAAAGATATGGCATTCAAATTCTGAAGCATGATTGTTTGAATTATCTGCCTAGCAAGTATAATTTATGAATACCAAAATTGACACAAGCTAGGTTTTCTGAATCCTATACATATGACTATGCCAATTCTCCAAGAAACATGTAATTGATATCACATAACTATAACATCTGAAATCCAAGGCATACCTAAGGCTTAGGAACCCTAAGTCTGAATAATTCCTGGAGAAACTGAAGGACTGGGTTGAATTCTATGGACCCAATAGGTGGAAGGAACCCACTAGTGAAATCCCACATACCTGAAGAAGAATCTATGGAGAAATCCCTTGGATTTTTAGAGCTGATCTTGAAGGAACCTTCTGCTTGTTCTTGAGCAAAACCATCGCCTCTTTTCTTCTTTTCTTTCTAAGTCTAATTAGTTTTGGGAGAATGGGGAAATAAGAGTGAAAATCCCTTTAATTACCCCCCAAAATGACTAAGGTTCAAAAATATAAGGGTAGGGAAAAGACTGGAATGCCCCTGAATTAATTAAAAGTAAGTTGTTGAAAATCGTGACTCAGGTACGACAACTTGGTTTTCGGACCATAGTCCTGGATGACGGACCATCAACTGAATCGTGGTCCTGTGCATGAGTCTTAGGGGTTCACAAATCTGAGGATTCCACGAGTCCACAGGATGGACCGTGGTTCTAAATGATGGTTCATCATATGGCTCGTGGTTCTTGGGACTTAGACTGAGGGTGCTCTAATGTTTTGGTTCCATGAGTCCACAGGATGGACCATGGTCATGAATGACGGTTCGTCGTGTGACTCATGGTTGCTGAACCTTGAGCTGATGATCCTCTAATTAAGGGAAACCATGAGTGACAGGACGGACCGTGGTTATAAACTACGGTCTGTGATCCCATACCTGGTTCTGAGTAGGGGAATTGGTACTTCTCCGATCTTTTGATCCATGAATAAAACGACAGTCCGTGGTCTTGGACTACGACCCGTTATATGAATCGTGATTCCTGAGGCATGAACTGGGGGTCTACTAGAAATTGGAATTATGATCAAGACAATGGACCGTGGTTCCAAACTACAGTCCGTGATTTTAACCGTGGTTCATGGAAACTTGAATTTTTCTAAAATTTTTCTGCTAAGTACGGCCCAGTAGCTGGTTCATATCCTGGGGTGTTACACTAGTGCTTGGCTTGGCGAGTCTAGTATCGGTGTGAAAACCAGTGATAAAATCATCATATAATCCTTTTTACTCCAAGAAGATCCTTTAAACCCATTTCAAATCCTTTTATAACCATTTATAGTGAAAATGGGCCCTCGGGGCCATGCAAGGTTTAGAAAACTGTGGTAGTTAGGCCCGCAACCATAATAGTAGTAAAAGAATGCAGACTACTCTTTGTATAATAATGATATGCCCAAACACAATCAATAGCTAAACAACTCACAATCAACCTACCGGCCCTGCGCAGGCTCAATCCGCTCTACGACATAGATAACCAGTTCCATAATCGCAAATCAATATCCGAGACTTATGGACATTCCCAATTATCCCACTATCAATGGCCCAAAGGCATAAACAAAGGCCACACAGGACCACAAGGGTAATGCTACAAATGAGATCAAATACTAAGATGAACGTATGAAATAAAATGGACAAAAAGAAAGTGGATAAGGTCTAGGATGCCAACCTAGTAAACCCAACCCAAAGATGTTACATAGTACAATTATATCCTATATTCGCAAAGTCTAAGGTGGGTAAGCCATAACCTACCTGTCGTCTGATGATAACCTACTGCGAAGCCAAAGCCCAAGCCTGAACTACTCTGAGAAGCTCTGAAGAGCACTCACACTATCAAGAATAGAATCTATTCTTTAAAACAAAGCTAACGACACCCATAGTGCTAATAATTATGTCAGGCCAAAATCTGGGTCAAAAGTAGGCCTATGGGCCCCACAACCTGAAACTAGAAACAGAGTTACCATAAGGTTTCCAACATTGTATGCAACACATGATCGAGAATTTATCAGAAATCATACCAAGGAAGGGCCCAAAATAGCCCTAAAACATCAAGAACAAAGAACGAATTAAAGAGAAGAATTAACAAAATTATAGGATTAGAAACTTACAATCGATGATGGAAACTTGATCATGGGAACAAAAATGGTCACACCAGCGCTTATAATCAATCCACACAGGATAATGGAGCTTGAGCTCAAGAGGAAAATGGTGGAAACTTGTAAGGTACTTGGAACAAATGAAGGAGAAAGCCTCTTATAGGCTGACAGCGCTAGGCGCAGGTGCGCCTAAAGAGCCATAGGGGCGTCATCGCGATGGTAGGTGAGAGAGCGCAGGAGCACCCCTTCCTAAAGACACCAAGCACCATAGGCGCGACACCTAGGGTGCAAGCGAAACAACACAAGTGTGGCCAAGGCGCCCGCCGCTGTGCCATACCAGAAGACAACAACTACCATCTGCAACACAACCCAAAAACAGTTCGATCGCACACTCTGGCACATTCTGAATCTCGTGGACACCAACCAAAGGTGCTACCCTACAAAAAAGGGCATTCCAGACTCAATGAAATTAACAGAATTCCCAACTAAGGTCGATTTAATGAAAAGTATGCCCCGTGCCTAAAGGGCCAACTTACCAAAGATGAAACCCAAAGGCCAAAAATGAGTCTAGAAGCCTTGGGGATCAAACCAAAGGTCTCTATAGCCCAAAGTCGACATTTCAAAGCTAACAGCACTGACAGAATTCCCATCTGAGGCTGTATTCTTCAAATGTTGACCAACGTTAAACTTCCAAGTTCAACTGGCTAGAAAACACAGAAAGGGAGATAAAACTAAATCAAAAGCTCCCAGACCCTGACAAACAGTCCAACTAGATCAAAATCCATTCTCCGAAGCTAATGGAATTGTCAAAATTTAATTTCAAGCATGTTTGCCAAGAATGTTGACTAAAGTTAATGATTTCCTAAGTTAATGCTCTATAACATGAAAATGTTCATAACAACCAAATGAACAGCCATGTCTCCCCTACAGTAAACATATGATGAGCCCAAACAAGAAATCCAAGAACACCTATACTGAATGAACCACCAGTCCCAGCAAGCCATAAATAACTTAGAGCCGCTACAGGAATGCTCTAACAGTACAAAGAAAGTGAAAATGTGACAATGCCCGAAAGTGTCATTATATTATCCACTACTAAAGGGGACTTTCGTCCACAAAATTCAAGAAGAAAGGAGTACCTAAAGGCTTAAACAACTGTGGATATGGAGATCGTATCTCTCTCTCGGTCTCCCAGGTAGCCTCCTTGACTAGATAGTGCCTCCATTGAACCTTAACTACATGGATCTCTCTGGACCTCAATCTCCTAACATCTCTAGCCAGAATGGCTACTCGCTCCTCAACAAAGGTAAAACTCTCATCCAACTACACTGAATCTCACTGCAACACATGTGACTCATCTAGAATATATCGCCTCAACATCCATACATGGAAGACTAGGTGCATTGCTGAAAACATCAGAGGCAAGGCTAACAGATAAGCAACACTACCAACCCTTTGAAGAATCTCAAACGACCCAATATACCTAAGGCTAAACTTTCCCCACCTACCAAATCTCATCATGCCCTTCATGGGAGACACATGGAGAAACACCAGGTCACTAACACTGAACTCTAAGGTACGAAGTCTATGATCTGCGTAGCTCTTCTGCCTACTTTGGGCTACCCAAAGTCTATCCTGAATCACCCAGACTCTATCTAAGAAATCATGAAGTAAGTCTGTACTCTATGGCCTAGACTCCAAACCATCGAACTAACCCACTAGAGGTCTGCAATACCTACCATACAATGCCTCAAAAAGTTCCATGCCAATACTTGAGTGGTAGTTATTATTATATGCAAACTCTGCCAAAGGCACATACTGATCCCATGAACCTCCAAAGTCAAGAATATAGGCCCATAACATGTCCTCCAGGACTTGGATAGTCCTCTTAGACTTGCCATCTGTCTGAGGAAGAAATGCAGTGCTAAGCTGAACCTCTGTACCTATCTCTTGCTGAATAGTCCTCCAAAATTGAGAGGTAAATTAAGTGCCACAGTCTGAAATGATAGAAGTTGGAACCCCATGCAAATGAATAACCTCTTAGAGATAAATCTTAGCCAACCTCTCTGTACTATAGGAAGAATGAACGGCGAGAAGTGTGCAGACTTAGTCAGCCTATAAATAATAACCCAAATAGAGTCAAACCCTCGAAAAGTGCATGGCAACCGAGCTATGAAGTCTATAGTGATCTCTTCCCATTTCCATTCAAGAATGGGAAGTCTCTACATCAATCAACTAGGTCACATATGCTCGAACTTAACCTGCTGACAGTTCAAGCACCAAGATACAAATTCTACTATGTCCCTCTTCATACCACTCCACCAGTAAAGTTGTCTCAAATCACTATACATCTTAGCTGCACCTAGATGGATGGAATTTCTTGAAAAATGATCCTCACAGAGAATTAACTGAATCAAATACCTGACTCTCGGAACACAAAGGCAGCCATCAAATCTCAAAGTACCATCCAAATCTAAAGTGTCCCTGCTGGCCTCACCCCATACAACCTGATCACGAATATCATAGAATTGTTGATCCTCAAACTGATGCTGCTAAAATCTGATCAACCAAAGTAGAATGAAACTCAATACTGGCAAGAACCCTACTAGGATCTGACAAATCAAGTCTAACCAAATGGTTAGCCAAGGACTGGATGTCCAAGGCCAAACGGTCACTCTGAAATTGAAATAGAATCCAAGTTTCCTATACTCACTGCTTTCTGGCTCAAGGCATCCGCTACCGCATTTGCCTTGCCTAGATGGTATAGAATAGTAAAGTTGTAGTCCTTCAGTAACTCATCCCATCTCCACTGCCTAGAGTTCAGCTCTCTCTAACTCATGATGTACTGAAGACTATGGTGGTCAATATAATTCTCATAGTGAACTCCATATAAGTAGTGCCTCCAGATCTTGAGCGTGAAGACTACTGCTTTAAACTCCAATTCATGAGTGGGGTAGTTACGCTCGTGAACCTTCAGCTACCTCAATACATATGCTATCACATGACCCTGATGCATGAATACACAACCAATACCAACTAACGAAGTATGAAAATACACTGAGAAGACTTGACCCTCAACTAGAAATGTCAATACTAGAGCTGAAGTTAATAAGGCCTTAAGCCTCTGAAAACTATCCTCGCACTGATCTGACCACTGAAATGGGAAATCCTTCCTAGTCAGCCTAGTCAGATGTGCTTCTATGGAAGAAAAACCCTCAACAAACCACTTGTAATACCCTGCCAATCTAATAAAATTGTGAACCTCAATAGGAGTAGTAGGTCTCGACCAATCACGAATAACTGCAATCTTCCCTAGGGCCACTCTAATCCCATCCTTAGACATCACATGTCCTAGGAATGCTACTGACTTAAGCCAAAACTCACACTTTGAGAATTTGGCATAAAGTTGATGATCTCTCAAAGTCTGGAGCACGTTCCTCAAATGATGCTCATGCTCCTTTGCACTCCACAAGAATATCAATATGTCATCGATGAAGACTATCACGAACAAATCCAAGTAAGGCTTGAGCACCCTGTACATCAAGTCCATGAAAGTTATGGGGGCATTAGTCAACTCAAAAGACATTACCAGAAACTCATAGTGGCCATAATATGTCCTGAATGCTATCTTAGGGATGTCCTCTGCCCTAATCCTCAATAGGTTGTAGCCTGACCTTAAATCTTTCTTAGAAAATATGGTCAAACCCTGGAGCTGATCAAACAAGTCATTTATGTGTGGCATCAGATACCTATTCTTCATAGTCACCTTATTCAGCTGTCGATAATCAATAGACATCCGCATCGAATCATCTTTCTTCTTCACAAATAGAACTGGAGCACCCCAAGGCGACACACTTGACATAACAAACCCCTTAGCTAACAAGTCCTGAAGTTGATCCTTAAATTCCCTCAACTCATCTATAGACATATGATACAGAGTAATAGAAATGGGTCTGGTGCTCGGCTCTAACTCAATGACAAAGTCTATATCTTGCTCAGGTGGAAGGCCTGGCAGGTTAGTCAGAAACATATCTAAGAACTCCCTAACCACAGGAACTGACTCGGGAGAAAAAGTGTCAGCACTAACATCATGGACATATGGTAGATAAGCCAAACACCCGCGTGAAAGCAACATCCTAGCCTGAAAACAAGAAATGATCCCAGATGGTGTGCAACTAACAGAACCCTACAATACAATTGGAGATACGCCAAGCACAACCATGATAATAGTCTTGGCATAATAATCTAACCGCTCGGTAAGGAGATAACCAGTCCATGTCCAGAATCACATCAAAATCTAGCATGTCTAAAATTAGCAAGTCAACCCAAGTCTCAAGACCACCAACAGTTATCACACAGGATCTAACAACCCGATCTACTACTAAAAAATTGACTCCTGGACAAGCAACAGATACAAGAATAGATAACGGCTCACTTGTCAACCCCAAAAAAGGAACACAGTAGGAAGATACATATGAACACAAAGATCCAGGATCAAATAATGCTAAAGCTAACCGACAGAAGACAAAAATTGTACCTGTGATCACCGCATCTGAGGCCTCTGCCTTCGATCTACCTGGGACTACATAGAAATGGTGCAGACCTCCAACTAAGTGACCACCATACCTACTACCTATCCTTCCATACTGGGTACCACCTCTACCAGGGACACCACCTCCTCTGATCGATGGTTGCACTACTCTCAAAGACTGAGTCTGTTGAGCGGCTGGCTAAACTGTATCCTGCTGGGGGTACTCTCTAGAATAGTGACCAATGATACCACACTCATAACACATCCCTGATATCCCACCCTATCGAGATAAATTTGGTGAACTAGTATGGCCACCACAGCCTGATGCCTCGGATGCTGTACCCCTCGATGGCTGACTACTATGACTCTAATCCAATGGATGCCCAACTAAAGTCTGAAGTGATGCTTGAACTGACCAGCTAGACTGACCCTGATGTTGTTGTGGTTGATACCCTCGACCCCACTGGCCTGCACCTCTACCATTGAAATGGGAATCACTGAAACTGCCCTGATGGCATTGCCTCTTATCTCTAGCCCCGAGATCATGATAATGCAAATCCACTATAGTACATACATGGTCTGCTATAGACTAAAATGGTCGCCTACTAGAAACTAGTATCTTGGTAGTTTATCGAAGCTCAGCCCTCAATCCCTAAACAAACAAGCAAACCCTCTCTGGCTCTATGGGAATGATCATAGCCCCAAATGGAGTGAACTAGTGGAAACAGGTCTTATACTCGGCCATTAACATAGATCCCTATATCAATATGGTAAACTACTCTTTACGATGCTCACGGTTACTCTAAGGTAAGAACTTGGCTATAAAGGCCTCATAGAACTCTCTCAAAGTCAACTAAGGAGACTGAGATTGGTATGCAAGATACTTGGGCCCTCTGCCAAATCTTAGTTGGGCCCTCCATCTGATAAGTAGTATAACCAACCCGTGAGTATCCAACAACCCAAGATGATAAAGCATCTCCTTGCAAGTAGAAACAAAATCATAAGCATCCTATCCGAGAGCACCAGAGAACCTAGGCAGGGACAATATCAGAAACTGGCCCAATGCCTTCTACTTTGACTTTCCCATAATAGGGCGAGGAGTAAGAGGCTGAGCAGTTGTAGGCACTAACAGAACCTCTGCACGGGGAGCCGCAGTAGGAGGCTGTGCTTCTAAACTCTGAACACCAAGGGCTGCCCCCTAAGCAAATATTGTGATATATTTGATGGATGACCCCCAACCATACCTAACAACTAAATAAGTAAACCTCAGATATCTGATGAAGGATAAAAGGCTGGTACTAATGCTACTACTAGCCCTGGTGGTGCCTAGGCTGCCTTCTGGTCCACAGGCTGCTACTCTGGTACTAACCTAGGCTTAAACTCTGCCTCAGGAGCACTAACTGGTGCCATTGCTTGGGCAAATCCCCGACCTCTACCTCTACAACCACCCCATCCCCTACCTAGAGTTGGGTGTTGATAAGTTGGTAATCTACCAACTTATTGAGCCTCTACTCATAAATTATTGCTATGTTTTGATAAGATTTATAGGTTCTTATAGCCTTTATTGATGTCTATATAGGTACTTGTGATCAAATATAGAAAACAAGGAAATAGACCCAAAAAGGAGTGAAGTATGAAGTGAGCAAAAAAGACAAAGATTGTAACACCCAAAAATTCTAAACCAAGATTCCATCCGTTCTTCATTTGTTGTTAGACCTGAACTAGATGAATTTTCTATGAATCTAAGTATTAAGATCAATTCCTGAGTTTTGAAGGAGTATTAGATGTGAATTGAAGTCATAAAGGACCCCTAGTTCAAAGTTAAGTTGAAAGCCTTTCTACCGATTTAGTTCTCATGTATGTTCTAACTAGTGTCAACTTCAAACAATCATAAATCCTACAATATAAAGAGTTAGGTGGCCTACTACCCACCAAATTAAAGTTATTGAAATCTTATTTCCAACACCATCGACCGCTCATTAATCCGAGCTTGGAGTAAAAAGTTATGGGCATTTTAGTGAAGCACTGTCAGGCTGCCGAAAACCCGACGCCCGTTCCGATGGGCGTGGGAAGAGACGATGCCCGTGGAGACTGTGACACCCATTTTAGATGGACCGTGGGAGGCAAAACATATCGTGGGACCCGGATATTAGAATGGGCCAGTGATCCATTTTTAGCCCCAGAATCCCATGGTTTGATCCCTGTGGCCCGTGGGAGTTCTGACGGCCCGTCTGAGGGCCCATCCAGCAAATTTTCTGCACTTTTTCTACAAGTTTAAGTAAGTGTATTTTGGTTCTTTCCCACTCTAAAATCCTAAACCTTGTTGTTTTAATCCTAAAGGAGGGGTTTCATTCTCACTTAGCCTAGTTCTCTTCCATCCTCTCAATTCAAGCTCCCAAAAGAAAGAAAGGATCCTCCTCTCAAGCTCCAAGCCTAGGGTTTCTTCTCTCATCCTCCATCCTCAAGTCCCAATCTAGAAAATCTTCAAGTTCAGGTATGATGTGGGTTTTCAATAAGGGAATTCCTTCACCCTTATGCCCAAAACCCCAACCTTCTAAGTTAATTTATGAGATTCTAAATTAGGGTTCTTACCCAATTCTTATGGGTTCTTCTATGAATTGTTTTCTCATGATTCTTCTATGAATTCTAAATCTAAATTGCATGATTTTGCATGAATTCTTATAAGTGGTTTCCTATACTTGATTTGAAGGCTAACCTTTGTCCAATTTGTGAAATTCTTATGAATTCAGTTTACTAGCATAAATTCATAGTTTCTCACCTTTTACCCATGTTTCATATGAGATTCCTTAAGTGTTTTCAAAAGACCATGCATTGAGAATGAATCCTAGCATGATTTCACGCTATTATATGTTTTCAATCAAAAACCCTATTTTTAAAGTCTATAATGCTATTCAAGTGTTGAGTAGGTTTTCCATGATTTTGCTACAAGCATGATGAACAAGGCACATTTTAAAATATATGATTTTTAGAATATGATTTATGACATCATATAGAGCTTAGGCTTACAGCAGTATATTCATGATTTGTATGACATCCCGACGTTCCATTAATGCTCATGAACTATTTTCAAAATCAAAGTTTGTGAGTTGTATGATGATCCGAGTTTTCCAATATGATTATGATTATGAACAAGATTTGGCATCTAGATATGTCACACATATGTGAGCTATATTTATATTTTAGGAGTAGTATTTTGCACCAAACAATGAGGGTTCTAGCTAACTCACGTCCAAAACTATGTTGCCACCGTAGGTTGCCCTTTGTGGCTTATGACAGGATCCTAGTAGATATGGTTCTAACTTTGGCTGGTTAGGACAATCTTTTTTAGTGTGGGTGTATGACACTGGACTCTATGTAGCTCATCATGGTTTATGTCGGTTAAGATAAACTCTCGCAAGAATTATTTTAAGCTATTAAGTTATATGATATTCTACGTTGAAGCTTGCCTTATTGTTTTATGACTTATGTTTAAATTTTGATATTTACTTATGATTTCTTCTATTTATGCCTAAAATCAGTCTTAAGCATGCTTTCAAATATATTTTTATCATGACATATGCATATCTCACATACTCAGTATATTTTATAGTACTGACTGCATACCTCTTTGTGCTGCATCCTATTATGATATAGATTCTGTAACCTACTCTCAGATCCGTGGATAGTAGATCAGCAGTACATCTAGCCAGCTTGGTGAGCCCTTCTCCTTCGATGACTTGGATTTTAGCTTCATTCTAGACTATTAGTTCTTTCATTCTGTTTTTAGTATTTAGAGCAAGCTGGGGGCTTGTCCCAGCAGCTCGTTAGTAGAAGAGGCTTTCAAAAATAAAGTCAGATATTCAGCTTAATTCAGATTGTCATTTTGTACTTATATTTTCATAATAGATTCAGTTTCTCATTACTTCAGTTAAGATTCCGTTCTTATGTTTTGTGCAGTTTTAAAGTCATGCTAATGCCAGAGGGTTATCTTGAGATCACTTGTGATCTAGGGTCCCGTGTTACAACTTCACTTCTTTCATGTTCACTATAGTGCGATAGAGTTTAACTCTATTTACCCTTCTAATCCGTTCGTTACGCATTTCAGATAATGCCTTCATAAAGAAACCCCAAGAGGAATACTAATCCTCCTATTCTAGACCATGAATTTATGAATGCAGAGTTTCGTGAAGCCATCCGTATGTTGGCTCAAGCTATGACAACTCAGTTGAATGAGAAAGAGAAACTAAAGAAGAGGAAGAAGAAGAACAAGAAGACCAGGACATGAAACTATGACTCAAGTCAGTAGAAAACTGGTAGTAGGAACCGATCATCTTTTTAGCAGAGGTCATTCTGACCAACCCTATCTCCAGTTAGCACACCTACATTCGATTCTCAGTCTTGTCATAGTAGGGCTCTGAAGACCTTGAGGTACCTTCATTGTAGTAGTTGTGGTAAGTTTCATCTAGGTGAATGCATTGCGAGCAAGGAGGGGTGTTTTAGGTATGGTCAGTTAGGCCATAAGATTAGGGATTTCCCCTCAGCCAAGCAGAGTAACAGTGGTGTTCAACACCAAAACCAATTCCTTTCACTGCCTAGCCAGCCAGGTCAGCGTATTCCTCCAGAAGCTGAATCAGGTATATCATTAGATATCTTCCTTTATACATCCATAGTCCATGGACCCCTATTCTTGCTTGGTTGTGAGTTGTCTTAGCTTAGAACAAAGTGGGGATAGAGGAATTGAGTATCACGATGGGTAGTAGAAAGAGAGAGTTATGGGTTGTTAGAACCATGTAAGCTTGACATGTCTTTGCAAGTGATTGGTTGTAAGTTCATGAATGTGGTATGTATAACCCCTATATGAAATAGGAAGATTGAGGCTTATACTTTTAGGCGAGGGAGAGTCTTATCCTATAGAGGTAAGTAGATATTCATGCTAGATTCTGGAGTAGTGTATGTGCTGTTAGGGAAAATTGATTTTAGTTCTATTTAGAGATTATCGAGAGGTCCACAGAATTAGAAAGGTAGCACGAATCCAAGGGGGAGATATTGTAGCACCTCAGTATCTTGACCAACTTTCCAATTTAGAATTCCACTATAGATCCCCACGGTTGACCACTATGGGCGTCAGAGTTCTAATGAGCCATGGGGCTCATCGTTGGAATTGTATAGTGGCTTTAAGCCACAATCTTCCCAACTCGATGGCCTAGGGCAATGAGCATGGCATTCGCTATGAAACATTGACCCTTTCGTGACAACTACCCAATGGACCATTCCCAACCCTTCATATGTTCCAATAGGCAGTCATCACAGGCCTCACAGTTGTGATGAGATGTGGGAACCCACTGTGGAAATCATCCATCAACCCTAGACCCTCAACCAGTTTTTCTGACGACCTTGTGCGATGGGCCATCATGGTTTCGACGCTCGTTGGGTAGCTCATCTGACAGGAAATTTCTTGAAATCCTTTCTTTAAGTCAAGGGTATTCTAGTCTTTTCCCCTCATTTTAAATTCCAAAAAGGAAAGAACTCTGCTCCTCCATGCTTTAAGCTCCAAGCTAAGGATCTCCATCTTCAAGTATCCATCCCTCAAGGTTCTAGCTTAGAAGTCTTAAATTCTGGTATGTCTTGTTGTAGAAGTTCTTCAAATTGTAGCTCTTAGATATGCTAGGGAAGAGAGGAGAAGTCTTGGATAGTGTAAGATACAAGAAACCATAAGGTGACATAGTTATATGCTTGAATATCGTGATGAAATACATATAGGCTTTTGCTTCACACGACTAGTAACCCCATTGGTTAAGAGCTCAAGGTTAGTTTATTTTCATGATAAGAAGGAACATTATTCTTGGGGAATAACTCTAGATGCAAGAGATCTAGTCAAGATAGGCTTGAACATGGTTGAATAAGGTAGTCAGACTCAGACCTTAGTATCTATATGTGCGCTGGTGAGAATTTTAATTCCAAATCGTAAGTATGCTATTCAGGGAAGTTAGTATAGTTAAAAAGGTTTTCTTAAGCTTAAAAGCTATCAACTATGTTGTTTAGGTAGGAATAGTCTTGTTCTTACTCCATGCCCAGGGTTCTCATATCATATCAGTTCAGACATGCCGCTAATCATTCCTAAGGCTAGAAGACCCTACGTTCAGCTAAGTCCAGGGTAGTAACTTCAGTTTAGAAGAGGATAGTTTTCTTGTATAACTACTCCTCTCAGTTTGATGTTTCATTCAGTTGATGATGATCCCTAAGAATGTATTCGTTCTCTTTGTGTTTCAGATGAGTCCCTACTCTTAATACAAACCAGTTATCATGTTAGATATTCAGCTTCATGTCCCATCAGTTATGCTTATGCTCTCAGTATGCATACATGTTCCGTGAATCCCTCTCAGTTTATAGTTCAATCAGAAATCTATTACCATGAAATACTTCAGCTATTGGAACTTCATTGATAGGATTGCAACCCTTTTCTCCTCCAATCTCAACATAGTAATCTTCATTCGAGGACGAATGATCCTAAGGGGGAGATATTGTAACACCCCAGAAATTCTAAACCAAGCTACGCTCCGTTCTTCATTTGTTGTTGGGCTTGAACTACATGAATTTTCTATGAATCTAAGTATTAATATCAATTCCTGAGTTTTGAAGGAGTATTAGATGTGAATTGAAGTCATAAAAGACCCCTAGTTCAAAGTTAAGTTGAAATCCTTTCTACCGATTTAGTTCTCATGTATGTTGTTACTAGGGTCAACTTTAAATGATCATAAATCCAAGAATATAAAGAGTAAGGTCGCCTAGTACCCACAAAATTAAAGGTATTTCAATCTTATTTCCAATTCCACCAATCTCTCATTAATCCGAGTTTGGAGTAAAACATTATGGGTATTTTAGTGAAGCACTATCAAGCTGCCAAAGACCCGACGCCCATTCCAATGGGCGTGGGAAGAGACGACTCCCGTGGAGACTGTGATGCCCATTTTTGATGGCCCGTGGGAGGCACGACATCCCGTGTGACCTTGGACATTGAAATGGGCATCACAGTCGGGCAAGTGATCCATTTTTAGCCCCGAAATCCAAATGTTTGATTCCAGTGGCCCGTGGGAGTTCTGACGGCCAGTCGGAGGCCCCATCCGACAAATTTTTTGCACTTTTTCTACAATTTTAAGTAAGGGTATTTTTGGTCCTTTCTCACTATAAAATCCTAAACCTTGTTGTTTTAAGCTTATAGGAGGGGTTTCATTCCCACTTAGCCTAGTTCCCTTCCATCCTCTCAATTCAAGCTCCCAAAAGAAAGAAAGGATCCTCCTCTCAAGCTCCAAGGCCTAGGGTTTCTTCTCCCATCCTCCATCCTCAATTCCCAAGCCAAAAAAGCTTCAAGTTCAGGTATGTAGGTTTTTAATAAGGGAATTCCTTCCCCCTTATGCCCAAAACCCCAACCTTCTAAGTTAATTTATGAGTTTCTAAATTAGGGTTCTTACCCAATTCTTATGGGTTCTTCTATAAATTGTTTCCTCATGATTATTCTATGAATTCTAACTCTAAATTGCATGAATTTACACAAATTCTTATAAGTGGTTTCCTATACTTGATTTGAAGGCTGAAAGTAAAAAAACAATGCACCTGGGGTCCTTGCAATAACAGTGTATACAAAATAAGTTTACGAAATGGACGGTATACCGGTAACCTCAAGTGTAAGAAGAAGAGAGAAAGAGTAATGATAGGCATGCTCAGGGACATGAATCAAACTCAACTAATCATATCAATCTCAAATCCAGAAACTAACAGTCTAGCAGTAACCAATTTCATACTTAACCGTAATAGGGAACAATTCTGTAACGCCTGCCGATACTCGAATGGAAGCTGTTATTATAAGCAAACTCTGCCAAGGGAACAAACTGATCCCAAGAACCTCCAAAGTCAAGAACACAGGCTCGAAGCATGTCTTCCAAAATCTGAATGGTCCTCTCGGACTGGCCATCTGTCTGAGGGTGGAAAGCGGTACTAAGATGAACCTCTGTACTCAAATCTCGCTGAATAGCCCTCCAGAACTGAGATGTGAACTGAGTGCCGTGGTCTGAAATAATAGAAGCTGGGACCCCATGCAATCGAACAATCTCACGAAGGTAGATCTGAGCTAACCTCTCTGCACCATAAGAAGTCTGAACTGGCAAGAAATGTGCTGACTTAGTCAGCCTATCAATAATCACCCATATGGAATCAAACCCATGAGAAGTACGAGGCAAACCAACAACGAAATCCATAGTAATCCCTTCCCACTTCCACTCAGGAATGGGAAGTCGCTGCATCAAACCACCAGGTCACACACGCTCGAACTTAACTTGCTGATAGTTCAAGCACCGAGATATGAACTCTGCTATATCCCATTTCATACCACTCTACCAGTAAAGCTGTCTCAAGTCTCTATACATCTTTGCTGTGCCAGGGTGAATGGAGTATCTAGTACAATGTGCCTCGTGAAGTATCAACTGAATCAAATCCCTAATCCTCGGAACACAAAGGCGTCTATCAAACCTCAGAACCCCATCTGAATCTAGAGTAGCCCGACTGGTCTCACCCTGAACAACCCGATCACGAAGGTCACACAACTGTTGATCCTCAAACTGACAGCTCTGAATCTGATCAATCAAAGTAGAACGAACCTCAACGCTGGCGAGAACTCTGCAGCTATTTTTGCCAGAGATGTCAGGAGATTGAGGTCTCGAGAGATCCCGGTGGTTAAGGTTTAGTGGAGGCACCGCCAAGTCGAAGAGGCTACCTGGGAGACCGAGAGAGATATGCGGGATCAGTATCCGCAGCTATTTTAGCCTTCAGGTACCCCCTTGACCTTGACTTTCGGGGACGAAAGTCCTTTTTAGTAGTGGATGATGTAATGACCCTTCCGGTCATTTCCACGTATACATTTTCCTTGAACCGTTAGAGCTTGTTTGTAGTGGCCCCAAGTCACTTAAGGCTCGTCAGGACCGGTATTTCGGCGCCGGGTCCATTTGTTTGATCGTAAGGTTCTTTGATAAATTTTCTGAACTTTAGGTCAAATGTCTCGGAGCTTTTCTCTCAATATATAAAGAGTTAGAAGTCCCCCGAAATACCAAATCGAAGGTCTACGAGTCTAGTTTCCAATGCATAAAACCTCACATCCAACTGATCTCGTAGTAAAACGTTATGACTATTTTACCGTGGACTGTCTGGCAGAAAATGGGCTGCGAACCGGATCGCGAACCGGGTCGGGTTAAACTCGATTTAAGCCTCAACTTCACGTTTTAAGATGCCATTTCCGTTCCGAAACAGTGATAAAACATAAGGGAGGATCCCGAGAAAATTCTTGAGTATCAAAATCGTGCGTTGGTGAATTACGAGCCTAAGCTTAAGAACTTTATTAGCATCGTGCGTGTATTTGAAAATATTTTATTTAAAAGTTGAATTTGGTAAAAATTATATTATTATTGCCTCTTCAAATATTTTAAAGGTTTATGAAAAATATTTTATCACGATATAATTGTATATGTATTTATTTTATAAAGTTTTTATACATTATAATATTTTAACGGAGATAGTAAATTTAGTTATGTTAAAAATTATTATTATAATATAGTAGGTTTTGTTTGAAATAATTTTCTATGAATTATGGTATATTTAAAATATTATATTTATTTTACCACGAATTTATGCAATACCCAAATATATATGTAGCGGGATAAAACATTTTGGATATATCCCCTACCCTCCACGTGGAAGTGGAGGGAGTGCCCAGCAAGGCTTAGGGTGATTAGTGGCCAAGTAAGGATGTTGCTGGGAGCAACACGTTTCCTTTTTAATGATTAAGGAAAACAAGCCATAAGCAGTGGCATTTTGCTCATTAATTTTCCACTACTAAATGAAATTGAAGCCATTTTCACAAGTGCACCTTGACATAGAACATCTAAGATTCAGCAATGCTAAGAATTAAAATAAACAAACCCCATAAAAGGTTAATCAATAAGCATAAACCGAAAGTTGGATACAAATTCTCAACCTTGTTAACAAGGGTAAGCATGCATATCAATTGTGATATACAACTTATTTAATGCACGGTAATGTTTGGTGGGGAAAAATATTTTTCATAAACCTTAGTAATGGGCTACTATCTAACAAATAAGGGAACAAGACGAACATAATAGATAAAAGGGATATAAATATATACATATGCGGAAACTAAACCAAACCCCAAGACCTGGTATCATAGTATAGAGCCCCAACTACATACATGGAATGCAACTAATCCAAAACAATATATACAGATGTCTCTGAATGGTAATAGAGTACATGAAGCAAAAGATAAACTAAAGCTAAGCTCCGATCGCCAAGAGCTCACCCTCAGCCTGAAGTAGTCCCAACAGATCTCCAAGCACGAATCACAGTGATCTAACGGCGATGGCCCACGCTAGGATCTGCACCCAAAGATGCAGGGGGGTAGGGGTGAGCACCAAATGCGAAGCATAAGGTACCCAGTAGGTATCATAGGCCGACTGGGCAAATATAAGATAAAAGCGTTGTAATAGACAGCGTAGAAGCAAGTAGTCACAGAAATCAACGAAAGGTACACAGGAACTAGCCCAGAGGGAAATCAACAGAACCACATGTGAGGCTAGTAAGCAGAATATACACACCATAGGCACAGCTGAAAGTAATAAATAACGCACCTGGGGTCCTTGCAATAACAGTGTATACAAAATAAGTTTACAAAATAGACGGTATACCGGTAACCTCAAGAGTAGAAAGAAGAGAGAAAGAGTAATAATAGGCATGCTCAGAGACATGGATCAAACTCAACTATTCATACCAATCTCATACTTATCTATAATAGAGAACAATTTTGTAAGTAGATAAAAAAAGTCTACCTACAGTCCCCCGGCCGCCCATACAACCGAGGAACACAAACAAGTGAAAACAAACCCTCCGGCATCCCATACTACTGGAGCGTACAATCAACAAACAACAAACAAGGGTGGAGCCTCAAACAATGAATGCTATGATGCATGAAGATCTCAGTACATGGTATCTCTGTATGTACCTCCTCCGGCGCCGATCCGGCCCAGCAGGTAGGTTCCATGGAAGGACACTGCCCGTATACCTCTACTCCACCGTATACCCCTCATCCGGCACACACAGCCCATAGCCCCTGGCCCTGATGGCAAGGTCCATGGAGGTCCCACACCCCATACTAAAACTCAGTATCAACACATGTCATCCGGAAGCAAGTCCGGTATCAAGATAGAGACCCAGTCTCGAATATGCAATGCCCAGACCCTGTCTAGGACTAAAGTAGTAGGAAAATGTCTCAAAAACCCCTCCAAGGGTTCCCGGGCGTAACCGGGTCTAAATAGTAAAAAGTCATCTCAGGTGCTCGGTCCGACCGAGGCTAAAAATCATCTCAAGTAACAAGAAAACTCAACTAGCACCCCGGCCATGCCGAGTCTAGCGATAATCGTGAAACTGATGATTTTAAACATAATTTTACTTTCTTGCCCAGAAATATACACAAGTTAAATCAAACCATTTCCAAATTATTTCCATAAAAAATGGGCCCCCCGGGCCATGCAAGGTTTAGAAAATGGTGCCAGTAGGCCCGAAGCCCAAACCGTAGTAAAACATGTATAAACCTCTTTATATGCATGAAAATGGTATGATCAAACACAATAGCTGCCCAGCAGCTCACAATCAACCTATCGACCCTGCACAGGCCCACAGCTACTCAGCAAGCATAACCAGCCTAGAAGGATAATTCTATGCCCGGGACTCGCGGACATTCCCAAAATCCCACCTTCTATGTTCCAGAGTCAGCAAGGCCTCACAGGACCACAAGGGTAAATAAAATATATCGGCAAATACTACAAGCAACGGAGAAACAAAAGAAGGCGGACATGAATAAAGCGGTCGAGGTCTGTGGTACCAACCTAATAAACCAACCCAAGGATGCCCATTAATAAAATTTTATTCTATATATGTGGAGTCTAAGGAAAATAAACCGTAACCTACCTGTCGTCCGATGACAAGCTTGAACCTCTCCGAAAAACCTCCAACACGATAACAAACTCGGACTCGGGCTTGAATAACTTGACGTCGATAATTAATTCCCTTCAAAAATTTAATATAACGTCAACATAGAATTGGTTTCACCAACCCTTCACTGTATGCGTATGTATATATAAGGAGTGGTCAACAAACATTACACTTGGTAATGAATGAAACCAAAAGTTCCATGAACTTGCTGACTTCCAATATAAATAGCACTAGCAATGTATTGGTAGGTGATGGCCACCTAATGGACAAGTGGCAACATTCACTTTGGTGTGGCATCCCTTGATTCCACGTGGAATCTTGGTGTCACACCATAATATATTCTTTTCCCGGTTATGTATATATTCGGGTATTGCGTAAATTCGTGGTAAAATAAATATAGCTTTTTAAATAAACCATAATTATTAGAAAATTATTTCGAATAAAACCTACTATGTTATAATAATAAATTTCAACATAACTAAATTTACTATCTCCGTTAAAGTATTACAATGAATAAAAACCTTATAAAATAAGTACATATACAATTATATCGTAACAAAATATTTTTCATAAACCTTTAAAATATTTTGAAAAGGCAATAATAATATAATTTTTACCAAATACAACTTTTAAATAAAATATTTTCAAATACACGCACGATGCTAATAAAATTCTCAAACCTAGACTCACAAATCACCAACGCACGATTTTGATACTCAAGAATTCTCTCGGGATCCTCCCTTATGTTTTATCACTGTTTCAGAACTGAAATGGCATTTTAAAATGTGAAGTTGAGGCTTAAATCGAGTTTAACCCGACCCGGTTCGCGACCCGGTTCGCAATCTGTTTTCTGCCAGACAGTCCGCGGTAAAATAGTCATAACCTTTTACTCCGAGATCAGTTGGACGTGAGGTTTTGTGCGTTGGAAACTAGACTCGTAGACCTTCGATTTGGTATTTCGGGGGACTTCTAACTCTTTATATATTGGGAGAAAAGCCCAGAGACATTTTACCCAAAGTTCAGGAAATTTGTTAAAGAACTTACGATAACTTTTGCCGACTTGCTTGGCTTCAAAACTTATAATGCGACCAACCAAATGGACCCAACACCGAAATACCGGTCCTGACGAGCCTTAAGTGACCTGGGGCCGCTACAAACAAGCTCTAACGGTTCAAGAAAAACGTATACATGGAGATAACCGTAAGGGTCATTACATCATCCACTACTAACAAGGACTTTCGTCCTCGAAAGTCAAGGTCAAGAGGGTACCTGAAGGCTAAAATAGCTGCGGATACTGATCCCGCATATCTCTCTCAGTCTCCCAGGTAGCCTCCTCGACTGGACGGTGCCTCCACTGAACCTTAACAACCGGGATCTCTCGAGACCTCAATCTCCTGACATCTCTGGCCAAAATAGCTGCCGGCTCCTCAACAAAAGCTAAACCCTCATCCAACTGAACTGAATCCCACTGCAACACATGAGACTCATCTGGGATATACCGACGCAACATCGACACATGGAACACAGGATGTACCGCTGAAAACATCGGAGGTAAGGCTAACTGATAGGCAACGCTACCAACCCTCTGCAGAATCTCAAACGGCCCAATGTACCTGGGGCTAAGCTTTCCCCGCCTACCAAATCTCATCACGCCCTTCATGGGCGATACACGGAGAAACACAAAGTCACCGACACTAAACTCCAAGGCACGAAGCCTACGATCAGCATAACTCTTCTGCCTGCTCTGAGCTGCCCAAAGTCTGTCCTGAATCACTCGGACTCGGTCTAAGGAATCTCGAAGCAAATCTGTGCTTTGTGGACAAGAACTAAAACCATCAAACCAACCTACCGGTGATACCAAGTTGTCACGACCCAATTTCTCGGTCATGATGGCACCTACAACCCCCGGTAGGTGAACCAATCCCCGTAGCCTAGAACAGTTAATAATGGGCTACTATCTAACAAATAAGAGAACAAGATGAAGAGAATAGATAAAAGGACTGTAAATACATACATATGCAGAAACTAAACCAAACCCCAAGACCTGGTATCATAGTATAGAGCCAAACTACATACATGGAGTG